>JANHFO010007308.1:443013-457491 GCA_032468095.1 Pareas carinatus
GGTGTGGCTCAGCTTGCTTCAGCTGGCCATGCATTCTGTAAACCAACCTGTAGGGGTTCTTAAAGGGATCACAACCCATATAACCCTAACATAACTGACCAAAGTCAGCTAATTTGCTTCATGCCTAACGTGGGACTAGAACTCAAGAGTCTCCTGATTTCCAGCCAGGTGCCTTAATCACTACACCAAACTAGAGCCTAGCAGCTTAGAAGTGTCAAGTGTCAAGCAAGAGAAAGAATTAAGAAATAAAGGAATAATTTACTCAGTAGTAAAATTTCTGCTTTTCATCCAGAAGTCTCCTGGGTTAACATCTGCCCTCCCCATCAAGGATATGACAGACTTTATTCTGAACACCACAGGCTCTTTGCTTTCAGTCATCATAAACCAGAGTTATGACGATTTTAGCAACCGGAGCTACATTTAATATTTTATGCATGGCAGTTGTGGGTCATAAAGGGCAAGATTAGAGTGAAAAGTAAGTAGGGCTGTATCTTAGATGTGTGTAAAAACCAATGTTGGAGAATTTTTTATTTAAATTGAGGTTGGTTTAGGGAATATGTGTCTTTTAAATATGCTAAATTTATCTTTTAAGATTTATATGACAGTTTGTGTTTTTCTTGTTCAGAAACTCAAGAAACCATTTGCCCCTTTTTAGAAGAGTAACAATAGTGGAAAGAATGGGCCCTTGGTCAGTAAAAAGAAGCTTCAGAGCACCCTATTGCTGTATAAATAATTATTACTGTCAGTAATAAATTACTTGAATAGTCTAATTGGACACAAGGCATCATTCTACGTTCCTGTTATAGAACATGGGGACCACTTCCCTGAGAAATTATGTGAAGCGTTCAATCTCATGAAAAGGATCATATTGCCGAAAACTTAACATGTTCTTAATATCATGTCATGTCATGAATGCCATGAAAAATGATTTTAGACAACAGACACAGAGACAGGAGTATTCTCAAGTGTATTGCAGAGGTCCTTCAATATATAGCCCTTAGCAATCATGTTCATTGCCCACCATAAACAATGCAGCTAGTCCTTGACTTAAGACTGTAATTGCGTCCAAAATTTTGCTAAGTGAGGCAGTTGATGAGTTTGTCCCATTTTAGGACCTTTATTGACACTTTTAAGCAAATCACTACAGTTAAGTGGATCTGCAGTCGTTAAGAGAACCTGGCTTCTCCCATTGACTTTGCTTGTCAGAAACCACCTGGGAAGGTTACCAATAACCATCAGACAACCTCAGGACAGTGCAATGGTTATAAATCCATAGCAGTTGCCAAGTGTCCAAATTTTGATCACATCACTGTGGGGGGAATGCTGCAATGGTCGTAAGAGTGCAAAACAGTCGTAAATCACTTTTTTCAGTGCTGCTGTGACGTCAAATGATCGCAAAACGAATTGTTAAGTCAAAGATTACCTTGGTTCTGGAACATACAGATCTAGAGACTTACCTTCCTCAGCCATATCTTTGTCCAGTACCAGTTTCCCATGACGGAGAAAATTCAGAATAGGTCCAAAATAAGTTGGGTCTCGGTCGATGAGATATGCGCCAGTTTCATCCTAAACCCAAAGCAAAGAACCAAACAAGCCATGTTTCACTAACTTTTCTGAGTTCTTTGTTAACTTGGATCTTCAAACGAGTTTTGACTATTAGTCCCTCACCCAAACCTCTGAATAAATTTAGCTTTCAGGGATGACAAAGGAAAAATTATTATGAATCATTGACTGTTAAAAACAGATCAGAGAGAAAGAGTTTTCATCACAAAGGGTATAAACACCAGCTGGGACATGTGCCTCTTGTGTAAACCTTGAAGTTAAACCAGTGAAAATCACTTAGAAATCAGCTGTAACCAATTTTGTTGACCCTTAATTACAAGAGTGGTAAAAGAAGAAAACCCAGTTCAAAGATTCTTCCCAAAAGGGAGTTAACCTAAGTTTATATATAATATAAAATGATATAAGATACAGGCAGTTCTCGACTTATGACTATAATTGAGCCCAAAATGTATGTTGCTAAGTGAGACATTTAAGTGAGTTTGCCCCATTTTACGACCTTTCCTGCCACCGCTTTTAAGTGAATCCGGCTTCCCCGTTGACTCTGCTTGTCAGAAGGTCGCAAAAGGGGATCCCATGACCCCGGGACACTGCAACCGTCATAAATATGAGTCAGTTGCCAACTGCCTGGATTTTGATCATGTGGATGCTGCAACACTCGTTAGTGTGAAAAATGGTCATAAGTCACTTTTTTCAGGGACGTTGTAACTTAGCCTCCCTGAGTCTATGGAGAGGGACGGCATATAAATATGAATAAATAAATAAATAATAGACTTTGAACGGTCACTAAATGAACTGTTGTAAGTCGGGGACTACCTGCAAAGCAAAACTTTTTGAAATGTTTTACACACACACACACACACACAGAGAGAGAACGAGGGGGGGGGAAGAGAGATTCATGCATACCATATTAATGGGAATAAAGTAACAATGACTGATCAGAAACAGATCTTGTCAACACTACAAAGTGTGAAGGTATTTTTTTATTTATACCTTGCCTTTTATCATTTTTTTAATAAATAACCCAAGGGGATGGACACCTGCAGTAGTCCTTCCGGCTCCTATTTTCCCCACCACAAGGACCTTGTTAGGTGAGGTGGGCTTAGAGAAAACGACTGGCCCAAGGCCAACCAGCCAGCTTTCATGCTTAAGGCGGGAAAAACTTGGTCTGATTTCTAGCCTGGCACATCAACCCACACGAGACACATCCCAGGATAGTATCTATTAGGAAAAAGATAAAACAGAATGTACTGCCAATATGAAATGTGTTACACAGATACACTATTCGCCTATGACTGCTATATCTCAAAGACGGCTGTCTCTCAAAACTACTTTAAAAAAATCAATTTGGAACAACTCTCAAATGAGAAAGCATCTTGCAGAAGGTTGTTGTTCTTGTTATGGACTGGGGAACAATGGATAAAAAAGGAAGTCTGTATAAATCTATGCAGCAAAAGGAAGTTTTTGTCTCTGTCACATCTATGGGAACCCTAAGTCATTAAAGTACTTAAATAGCAGGAGATTCAGGGTGAACAGTTAATAAAGATATTTTAAGCGGTTGAGTGTTTAAATATTTCTTCGTTAAATGATGAATGTTCTACAATTACATCAATATACTGAACTCATTCATGTCTTGTGCTAAACTAAATAATAAATAAACTATTATTTAGGTGAGCGCAATGGCTAAGTTTGCAAAACAAAGAAAGTCAAAATCAATTCCATGTATCTGCGGGATCCGAAGGGGCGGGGGAACAAATTTGCCAAGAAAAATAGGAAAAGAAGGAGTTGGAGAATGGGGAGTCCCCATTCTTTGTGTGCTTGTGCCTACACAAGCAGGCACAATTGTGTACTTCAAATAATATTGGCCGGTTTGAAACAATGCCAACACAATGGCTATACAGTATTCATAAAACAGATTAAGATGTGATCAGAATTAATCAAACTGGCTGGGTTCACCGAACGAACTATATTTTATATAAATTCTATTCAGTTTGTAATACTCTACTTGATTCACTCAACTGTGTCGGAAGTGTAAATCTGGATTAATAAAAGGTATCTGCTGAGCTCTTATAACATGCTGCACCTAAACTATCTTATGATGACTTTATTTGACACTTCGGCTCACAAGATACTGTATATTATCACAATGGCGGGATTCCGTCAACCTGCTAAAGCACATCTTAGTCTAGCCCAATTGTGTGTAAATCCAGCCATCCAACTGCAAAACACATTTTAGCTTAACATGTCGTGCAGTCAGCAACTTTTGGATCCCATCCTAACATTGATTTCAAGGCTGTATTCTTTAGGCATATCCTTGGAGAATAACACTGAATAAACACTGAAATCCCCCGCCCTTCCTCTGACTGAGCAGTAAGCTTTACTCCATTTAAAACAAAACAAAAAACATCCTGCGGATGAAGCTTTTGAACGGCTGCCCACGACTACATTAGCCTTAGAATAGCACCTTCGCGCGTCAAGATAAACTCTTGGAATCGCTGACAAACGGCTCACGTTGATACAAGGGGCGCTAAGGTGGGGGGACAGGAGGGACCCTAAGTTCGCGGCTGTTTTGAGCACTAGACGCGATTTCTTGGAGGCGAATCAGCCCCTTGGGTGGAGAAGGGGGAGTTTTCGTGATTCTTTATCTATGCTTTTAGCGGGAATCGGCGTGCTTCCGAGATAAGTTGCAATAAACAACGCTATCTCCAGCGCGCAAGCAAGAAACCGGAGTCTCTCCGCGCCCGCATTTTTCAGCAAGCGGAGCGCTCGGCCTGTAGGCATTTAAGAACAGTTTCCTTGCTTAACAGCTCGGCGGCTCAGGCAGATGCTCCGCCAGAAAACGGGTGCTCCCGTAGGACTTGCCTCGCTTTTCGAACGCCGTCGCTGAAGCGAGCCCGGCGAAACTCCCGTTCCTAGGATAAAGCTCCCAAACCCCTGAGGAATGGGAAGGGGCGGGGAGGGAGAGAAAGGGGAGTCGAGCCTCCTGACCAACTTTGCTTTCCCGAAGTAGGCAGGTGAGTGTGACTTTGCAAAATATATATATATATATGACTCCTGCTTGTGGGCAAGACCCGAAAAGTGCGTTGAAGCGAGAGGAAAGCCCGATCCCCTGGCAAGATTATTTCTAAGGGGCCGCTGATCTGCCCGGAACAAAAGGACCCTCCTTGCTGGCCTCTCCGGGAGCCGCGGCGCTCTCCACGCCCCGCGATTCAAGCGAAGCGGACGCGCTCGCGGGCTCGCCAGACGCAGCGCTCCTCGGAGGGTCGGCGGGGCGCGGGCGCTTACCCGGTCGGACTGCAGCTCTTCTCCCTGGCACAGGCGGCAGAGGAAGGATTTCTGCTCGCGGCACAAGGTCTGCTTGGTGGTTAAGAAAACGGTGCCCCCGACATTCAGCCGAACCCATTTGCCCCGGCTGCTGGGGGGAAGCGGCTGTTGCGAGCGATCCCACGCGCACGAAGGAGCCTTCTGGGCAGCCGGCGCGTCCTCCCCTCGTTCCATTCTCATCTCTTTCTCTCGGCGCGTCCCGCCCACTTTCACAAATAGGCGGGACGCGGCATGCAGGTGTTGAGCCCTGGAGGATTCTGGGGCTTGTAGTTTGCTTCGAGGCTAGCGCGCAATTCAGCGGGGCACAAAAATCAAGGGTGCGGGTTAATTTGCCAAGCTTCTGGTACTTGAGTGAGCGTTCTTTGCTGAATTTCCTCTCCTTGAAAACTCAACAATCTTTTAAAGCAGAAAGTGCACAAACAATTTAAAGCCGCGTTTCTCGACTTTGGCAACTTTTAAGACGAGTGGATTTTCAACTCCCAGAATTTCCCAGCCAGCTTGTTGAATAAAGTCCAACCAACTTAAAGTTGCCAAGACTGAAACATGTTTTTTAAAACATTTGAATGACAGAACTTATACCATTTTACATTTTCACTCTGAACTCTTTTTAAATTAATCTTAAGGGCGAAGAAGTTTTACAAAGATCCTTGTAAATCTTCTTAAGGGTCCTTGAGTGCCACTTAGGGAACTGGATTGATTCTTTAATAATCTTTAATAGGCTAAATCTTATTTATAGCATCGTTACATCACTATTGGTTTTGACAAGAATTCTGTAAGATTCAGTGTAATCTCCTTTCTAGAGCTATCAGTATTTGGTCATTTATAAAAGAAAAGTGTCATAATTTCCAAAAGCCCCATTGGGTAAACTTGAAATTAGTAAATTCTGCCATTCAGGGATGTCCTACATGTATAATAAGATCTTTCTTAAAATAATTTTCAAAGTTTGTACAGATTGTACTGTAAACCACTGCTTTAATTTCCCCCCCCCTCTCCAATTTGGTTCACTACCAGGTGACCTATCTGAATAAAAGCTGGAGTTAGCAGTTAGTATTGAGAGATCAGTACTTCTGTGGTGGGGTTATTGGGTAAGTTGATTTAGGATTTGGCAGAAATGTCTTGATTAAGAACTAATGGAGCTGAAAGTGGGACAGAATTAGTGTTATTGGGATGGAATTTTCTGGAGCCAATAAAATATCTTAGCTTCAATGAGACTGGATTGCAAAGAGTGAGGTGGTGTTTTTGTTAGAGAGTGGAAAGAGAAAAGGAATTTGATTTGTGGTGGTCTTCAGGATATGTCATCATATTCTCTCAAATATTGGTTTGAGATCTTATGGGATGAGGTGACAGGAGAGATGGCCAACAACAGAGGAATAATATCAGGAATCAAGGCAAGTAATAGCACTATTCTATACCACAGTGGTGAGACCACATTTGAAATATTGTATCCAGTTCTAGTCACTACAACACAAAAAGGATATTGAGGCCCTAAAAAGAGTCCAGAGAAGAGCAACAATGATGATAAGGAGTCTGGCAGTTAAATCCTATGAAGAACGGCTAAAGAAACTGGATATCTTTAGCTTAATAAACAGTTTCTATTATGGCATAGCCTAGAACAGTGATGGCAAACCTATGGCACACGTGCCACAGTGGGCATGCAGAGCCCTCTTTGCTGGCACATGAACCAAATCGCCTTAGCATAGCCCCAAAGCTGAGCATGCTCAGAAGGGAGTAGCAGCGCCAGTCAATGATGTCATGGGGCCATGTGGATGCCCAGAAAGTGAGTAGCGGCACCAGGCGATGATGTCATTAGTTGCAACTCGTTCGGGTACTCAGTATCTAAAAGGCTATCCATCACTGACCTAGAACTAGCTGAATTCAAGCTGCACTTTTCCACACAGACTGTCAAAGACACAAGGTTTTTTTAGATTCTGACCCACCACTTCAGTATAAGGACACAAAATAAAGCAATGAATGATTAAAGAAATTAAGATGCTTTTGATTTAAAAATGTTTGTACTATGACATTTCCATGAAAATGAATAGAACTCAAATTACAGGACTCAGTGGAGGAACAACTGATACGAAATAGTCAGAAGCATGACACAATTTGCCATAGTTACAGTGCAAAATTAATAACCTTAAAAAGCAAACTCCTTTTTTGTGGCTGCAAATCTCCAGAGTTTCTGTGTTCTACTTGGAACTCTAATTTGATTGTCCCACAATTAGTGCTTTCTTTGCTATGAAAAAATGGGCAGTATCCATACCTGGCCATGGAGACCAGCACAAGAATAGCACATCATTATCATAATTCATTATCAAAACATTTCACTCAACAGGCAGAACATCTTGAGATACCATTTTTGAAGGCCACTTCCTTCTCTCTGCCGTTTTTGTCTCAGCAGAAGCCTGTGCTTCAGAGGCTCTTCCCCATGCTCTCTGAGATGATGTCTTCAGGCTGTGCGCGCATGAACCACTCCACCCAAGCCCCATCATAAATGGCCACGTCTGGCTTCCCACAGAGATATGCTCCTAATGCCACGTGGCAAGCGGTGACTCCTGATCCACAGGTGGCCACAAGAGGTTTGGAGAGGTCTACTTTCTTCTTCTGAAGCAAACTTTGGATAGTTTCTGGGCTTTTCTCCAAGCCTGCCTCAGTGAGGAATTCCGTGAAAGGAATGTTCACAGACCCAGGGATGTGGCCAGGCTCGATTCCTGGAGAAAGTTTGAAAAATAAAATACTATTACAATTCATTCAGCAAAATTCCAAAATGAGGAGCACAATTTAGAAACAATGTACATAAATACACACACGTTCTGTAGGTGGAGAACCTTGAAATGATACATAGAGCAGTGAGTTTCTAAATAGGCATGGTGGCTGGGACATTCTGGAAGTCCACACATCTGAAACTTGTCAGTTTGAGAAATACTGGTTTATACCGGGGTTTCCCAATCTTGACAACTTTAAGGCGGGTGGACTTCAACTCCCAGAATTCCTCAGCCAGCCATGAACTACTTGTACATAGACTGTCCCTCTTGTTTATTGACAGGCATGGCATTCAGAGGAAATGGTCTTGAAGGACAGCAGGGAGACATACTATCAAGATAATCGTTCGATAAAAGGGGCCTGAATCCAGAACTGAAATGAGTAAATGCCTCAGACAAGCCCCTCCCTAGATCACACAGGGATAAAGGGAGGAAGGGGGAAAGCAGAGACTTGCAAAATTCTGTTACTATAGCTTGACAGTAAAAGAAATAGTGACCTACACATCATTAGTTTCCTAATCTGTACTATCTTGAAGTGTTGACAATTTGCAATTTCCCTTTTTAACATAAAAGTTTTAAAATCAGAGCTTTTAATCTCAGAGCTAAACCAGCCCAATAATTCTACTGTTGGGCTCCAAAACCAAAAAAGACACACTGAGTTACTCCAAAGCAATCTCCTTTACTGTTCCTCATGTAGAGACAGAAATCTCGCCAACCTAAAGTAACTATTTTCTTCAATAAAGATACATACTTTGAGAACCTCTAGGGAGGAATTGTCTTGGGCCTCTTCCTCCATCTCTTCAAACTATCCAAACTATTTAAACTTCACTGTCTCTTGCTCCTCTGGAATGCAGCCCCTTCCTCCTGGGAATCCAGACTACATTCCACCACATCTATCCTCCAAACTTAAAGAAAACCATTACCTTGCCGGGGCTCTGGTTCTGTCCCAGCATATCTTCCAGCAGACCGTGCATCCACTACCTGGAACTGGCGTGAATCAATATTCTCCTTCACCTGCTCATAGGTCTTCACCATTGATTTATCCAGAGAAGCATGAAATTCAGCAGAAGCAGGATGACTCTTTCCAGAGTTGACTGGATACCCCTCTTTCATCCAGTTCTTCAGCCCACCATTTAGAAGGGAAACCGCATCATGGCCAAAAGCTCGGAACATCCACCAGACACGGGGAGCTGAGAACAAGCCCTGGTCACTTGCATCATACACTACAACATGACAATCACTGCTCACTCCTAGTTTGCCCACATACTCTGCAAAATCAGTTGCACTGGGAAGCATATGATCATATGGTGATGTGCGGTCACTGCAGTGATCAATGTTGAAGAAAGCGGCTCCTGGAATATGGCGATCTTCAAACTCTCTCTGGGGATTACGTTTCATTTTGGGGAGATACCAAGAGGCATCCAAGAGCTTCACAGATGATCCAGTTTGAGGAGACTTGATAACTTCTGATACCCATTTAGCAGTCACCAATGCCCGGTAGAGAAGCTGCTGAGACATGGCACTCACAGCCTGATTAGGTTTGGATGTCACCTGGGATTTCTGTTGACACTGAGGTGAAAGAAGACAACACAGCAAATTAGGATCATCCTCACAAGAGAAAAGAACACCCAGGCATTATAACAAGTAGATACACCTGAACAAAACAGCAAGTTCAGCCAGTTCTATGGCTAAGTTAAGATGTAATGTTCTTGCTTTAATCAACACAATATTGCTTTGTTGGTAGAAGAACAAAAATTGGCAGGTGGATGGGAATCTACCGCCAAATCTCCATCTATACTGAAAAAAGCCTTACCCCCATTGGTGGTATCTCATAAGTGATGCAATTTGAAGCAGGCATTCCAGGAGGCTATTATAGAAAACTATATATGCATAGGTTCTAAGTTCCCTTGCTCTCTTGAGATGCTTCCCAAACTGTGAAAGTCAGTGTGTGTGTGTGTGTGTGTGTGTGTGTGTGTGTGTGTACTTTGCCTGGTCATTCTTGCTCAGTCCAGGTTTACAAAGTGGGTTGTTGTGGGGAAAACACTGACTGAGCACAACGTACTACCTTGAGCTCCTGAAAAAAAGTAGGATACAGATCTATCAGATAAATAATAAATAGACATAATTTATTACAGTTCAAAGAACATTATGGTTAAACAATGCTAACAAGGTCACTTGACAAAGTAAAGCAGTGGTAACATTTTTGCTTTTTCTTCCAGGGTGAAGCAATAAATGCTTCTAACACCATTATGCCATAAAAACATGTAAGGCATTTGCAACCATTCATAATTCAAGCATCAACAGGATTGTGTAAACAATATTAGGTAGGTAAAATATCATTGTCATAAATTTCTTTACTTAAAAAACCATTTATTTCTGTGTACAATAAAAATGAATTCTAACAGAAAGCTATTCTTTTGGGGAAAGCTCCAGGAATCTTCAGCAGTCCACCTCACTATGAGTGAAACAATTATATGATCCATGCAAATTGAAAAGGGCCTCGACAGATGCCTGACTTTCTCATTTTTTGGACTCATCTCTGAAAAAGTTATTTAGATTGCCATAGAATTTATTTTATTTTATCTTATTTATATCCCATCCTTTCATCACAGTAATGCCCAAATTCTCTTCATTACCTCCTCCAAAACATCCATGAGGTCTATATTCAATAGCAAATAAACAAGAAAGCAAGAGTGGTCAGGGTTTACAAAAACAAAGGTAGGCCTTAAAGTTAGGTCAAGCCCTGCACATTCTCCATGATGGTCATAACTTCCATAGCAGCAACTGAGTAGGCTGGGCTTTCTCAGTATTGACACATTCATTGTTTCTATTCTTTTTAATCTATTATTTTAAAAAATGTACCTCATACTATCATTTTTATTTTTTAATTGCCATGATTAAATGCTGTTTAGGATAGGATGGGATGGGATGGGATGGGATAGGATAGGATAGGATAGAATTCTTTATTGGCCAAGTGTGATTGGACTCACACAAGGAATTTGACTCCGGTGCATATGCTCTCAATGTACATATAAGTTACAAATGGTAAGTTATGATCATCATAATAAAATACATTCATCATGTCATGAACACATTAATCATGTCATAAAAACATTCACTCTTGAAGGTGGATGACTTTCAATGATAGAATTATTCACATTTCTTTCCATTTCTGTTTTCTGCTGATTATCCTTTATTTGCGGCAGATTTTTGCAGCGACGTTTTCCAATATAGCTTCTACTTTGGGAGATTGGTTATATGGACCAATGGTCGACCGACAGGCGCATTGTGGCTGGGGAATATCATAATGTTGCTAAAAAGTGGCTAGATGTGCACTATGAGAGATTGGCACTAGCAGATAGAAAAGCATAACCAATAGAAGAAAATATTTGTAGTTCAGGGCTGAATTGTGGAGTCCTCTCTGAATTTGATTGGTTTATGCAAACATTTCATTACACAGCTGTGTAACATCTTCAGTGCTAGAAAGGAGTGGGGCTTACTCTCTGTTTATATACAGTAGGTTGTCCTGTCAGAGTCAGTGGAAGTGTTGCTTTCTTCTTGGTAGTTCCTTGATTAACCTGTTGTTTACTGCTTGAGTGTTTGTTTGAGTCGGTAATTCCTTGGTTAGGGTACTGTTTGATTGTTTCTCAGGTGTTAAGTCTGGTGTCAATCCCTATTTATCTGATTGTTAATTGCCGATGATAAGGAGGTCTAGTTTTTTTGTTTCTTTTAGGCTTTTTGTTGAGTGGTATCTAACTGTTATTTACATACCTGTAAATTTATGTGCCTGTTGATCACTGAGTTGTCTGAGCTTCCAAACTTCCAGGAATTCTCTAGTGTTTGGGGATTTAGTTTGGTCTATTCGGTTTCCCATTTGAAATTATAGTTAAGTCTGTCCATGTGTTGTGAAATTAAAGAGTTTTCATCATGTCTTCTGACTGCTAGTAGGTGTTCTTAAATATGTTCTGCTAGTCTTCTGTCTTTTTGTCCTACGCAGCGGTTCTTAAACTGTATGTTGTAGAGAACTCCTATTTTTTCTTCTAGGGCTCCTGGGTCTTTTGGTTTATTTAGGATGTTTTGGAGGAATTTAGTTGGTTTTTATACTAAGGCGAGGCAATGCGCTTGTAATAATCTGTTAGTGGTTTCTAAGATGCTTTTGATGTATGGCAGTTTTATCTTTTTCATAGCTTTTGTTGGTTGTACTACTGTGGGTTGGATAATCAGATACTTTTTGATAAAGCTGTGTGAATATTCATTTTGTTGAAAGATGATGTATAGACGATCTGTTTCATATTGGTTTTCTAGCTTGCTACAGTGTATTTGTGTTCATCTGAATAATATTTTACACACCTCTTCTTGTAGGAGATTGAGTTCTTACTTTGGTTGTGGAGCACTTGGCTTTACAAGAGACTTGTGTTTCTAATTTGCTGACATTTCCTGTGATGAAGAGAATATCCAGGAAGAGTAGTGTATTGTTATTGTTTTTCTCTTGTTAATGTTACAATAAAACTACAATCATCATAAAAAACTAAAAAAGAAACAAAAAGATTGGAACACCTCATCACCAGCAATCAGCAATCAATGATTAACACATGACAATCAAGCAGTTACCAATACCCTAAACAAGGAGTTACCAATTCAGACAATTAAGCAGTAAACAACAGCCTAGTGAAGGAATTATCAAGGAGAAAACAGCACACACACACCAACACTGACAGGCAAGCTACTGTATATAAACAGTGCAAACCCTATTCCCTTCTAGCACTTAAAATGTTACCTAGGTAGATAATGACATGCCTGTACAAAAACAACCAAGCTCAGGAAACTCAAAGACAAAACAACCAAGCTCCATAAAAAGTAACATGTAACAGGACCCCCATCAATTCTGAAAGATTTCTTTATTTAGTGGTTTAGCATTCTTATCGAAAGAAGCATCCCCATGGTTCTGAGTGCCTTAATAGTTCTGAAGCTAATGTTTACCTGATGCTGCAGATGTTCTAGCTGAAAAGCATGACACCCACATTGATGGCAACAAATTTCCAGCCATCAATTTACCACACACACCATAATTTAAGAAGACCTCCAGTGTGTTACACCCAAAGTGCTGGCACCGAGCCCTGACTCCTTTCGATTTGTACCATAATCTGCATATTTAACACTTCATTTAATATCCTAGCCAAGCCGTAAATCCCTTCTGGAAGTAGAAATATGAATGCTTCTGTTGGCACACTGCACCAACAGCTTGAAGTACTTCTGTTGACCAGAGTAGTCGCAAACTGCCCCTCCTTATTTCCAGACATGTAATTGTACAGTGAGAAAAGAGAGAAGTGACAGCTTTGTGCCCTACCATTTTGTCTTCCAACATTTAGCAAATTCCACTGAACAAATCTATCTGGGATAAAGCCATCAACCATACAGGGCAAATGTCTGCTTCATGCTGTTAGTGTCTCTATTTCTCCAGAAGATGATGGTGGTCAAAAGAGCAAACCTCATTCCTTAACATATAAACAGTTGTTTAAGAGACCTGAAGATAGCAAGCAAATATGAATGTAAAATCCATAAAAGACACTTTCAAAAAAGGAGAGGGAGATTTAAAACAAATTACATCTCTAACAAAAATGATTCCTTACCTCTTCAGAGAGATTGTGTTCAAGAAAGGAGAAGGTTTAACATCCAGATTTCTTTCAAATTTTATAATTACACCTCTTTCCTCCATCCTCTTTGTTTTCTTTCTCTTCCTTCTCTTCAGCCAGGTTTCTTCAAGTCTTATCTCCCTTCCCTTCCACTTTCTTAACCCCTTCCCTTACTTTCTCATCTCTTCATCTTCCTTCTTCCATTTTCTCAATCTTCTTTACTATTTCATCTTCTTTCCCTCCACCTTTCTATCTGACAGTCTCCAATTCTTACTTATCCTCTCATTACTTCCATCCTTATTTTTCTCTTTTTCCATCTCTCTCCTTCACCTTTTCTTTCTCTTGTCCCCTAACTTCCTCTTACCCTCAAACTTACCTCTCCTCTCCACCCTCTTTCTACTCCCTGTTCTCTTCCTATCTTTTCTTTTTTCTTTCTTTCCCCTTCTTCTTCTCTTCTTCTTTAATAAGCAGCCTGATTTCAAACAAATACTACTTTTTACTCAAACATCTTTGTACCCAATCTGTTTTTGCTCCCTATTTCTCTTTTTTCTTTTTAAATTCCTTAATATTTATAATCTATCTCCTTTATTTCATTTCTCTTCTCCTTCTCTTCTCTTTTTTTCTTAATTATAACATTTAGAGAGTTTGCTGTTTCTTAAATTGAACTTTCTCCTTTCCACTTCTGGAATGACTGAGAATAACCAATTTCCACACTTAACTTCTATTTTCTTTACAAATTTAATACTATAATGATTTAGTTTACCCAAACTTTTCCCAGTTTATTTGGAGAGGGCCAAAAAAAATAATTTACCTCATTAATTAAACTTATTTTGGTTTTTGGCTGGTTATACTTCACATTATGTCAGATGCAGTACATCATTGTTTGATGCTGTCCTATCCTAATCTGTACCTAATTCTTGCTGTTATTTACTTGCAAAAATTTCATTATCTGACTAGGTAACATCATGTGGGTGTGGTTTTCTCCTCCATAGTTCCTTGATTAGGATATTGTTTTCTGCTTATTTGTTTGCCTGGTATTAATTGCTGCTTACTTGGGTGTTTTTTTATTGAAAAGTTTTATACACACATACAGAATATAAAAAATAAAGTAAATAACAATCTTGAACAATTTCCCCCTTTTTTTCTCCTCCCCCTATCCTCCCATCTCCCCTCTCCCCTTCCCTCCCCCACAGTCCCTC
>JANHFO010007308.1:484999-502724 GCA_032468095.1 Pareas carinatus
GAATTTCAAACCTTGTAATATGTTATGACAAGTGTCTCAATTTGAATGGTGATTTTGTTGAAAAGTAATGTAATGTTTTAGTTTTCTAATGTGTATAATAAAAGTTCTATATCTGCGAGTGTCTGTCATTGATAACCAAACAGACGGTTTTTTTCTCGAATTGTGCTTGTATTTGATATTAGTTTGTTTTCTTCTGATCATGTAAAAATAATCCTTCCATAGCACAAAAGAGAGTGAAATTATATATTCAAGGGCTAGGGAGTTTTTATTGAGGATGTTTCAAGTCTTGGCAAACCTGAGAGATGATCTGTAGCTTACTGTCTGCGAATCTTGTCTCCAAAGGGGATTTGGTGACTTTTGCCAAGATTTCTGGAGTTTGGTGGCCCACGGGTGCTTCTTGACCCTTACCG
Source organism: Pareas carinatus (assembly GCA_032468095.1). Classification (NCBI taxonomy): domain Eukaryota; kingdom Metazoa; phylum Chordata; class Lepidosauria; order Squamata; family Pareidae; genus Pareas; species Pareas carinatus. Next base: position 485,410 of record JANHFO010007308.1, read on the forward strand.
TGTTCCTTGGTCTTGGAGCCAGGAAAGAAGCAGTATTCACCCTCTTGATATAAGAAGACTGGACTTCTGCTGCCAAGTTTGAATATAACAATGTCCTGCTGAGATTCCTCCATGGGAAAAGCTAATCCATCCTTTGACAAAGAGCCTGAGTTAGCAGAAAAACTCATAAGATACTCACTAGATTCTTCCTGGGATATTGCTGAGGGACCACCGATACCTTGATCCATAACTGGGAAGAGTGGTTTTGATGTCTTTTGACATAACTCGGAATTTGAGAGATTTTCATTTGTTCTGGGCAAGTGTGCAGCAACTGTTGATGTATTAGTACAAGAAAGCTTCTCTTCCTCTGAGGCCGTCACAGGTAATGATGATAAACATTCCTTTTCTTTGCTTATTGAGAGATCTACTGTAGCAATGTAATCTAGTGGCAAATTTTGACAGGGGCTATTTGAGCTGGAAAGACATCCTGCAGTTTTCTCTTTCTTCAACTGTCCACTTGTCTCCTGGATTTGAGCTGTTTCTTGTCCTGTAGGAAATGGCGGTTTCTCTTCCATCTGCTGATGCACATCAGACAATAAATTATTTTCCTTTCCCCCTTCCGGCTGTTGCTGAAAAGGCAAAGAAGATGTTTCCTTCACTTCTGAAGAAATAACTTTCAAATCCTGCTGAACCGTTTGTGCAAAAGACTCTGCAGAGGAGTATAGATATGGACCATTAAAATCAAACATTTGTGTATTGGGATTAGAACAAATCTGAACTGCGTTGGCTTTGTTGAGAAGGTCTATCTTTTTCGTATTCTGAGACCAAAGCAACTGTGGTGTTTTCTTTAACGCATCTTCAATAGCTGCTAGGTCGCCAATCAGTAATTCTCTGCAACAGGGAAGAGAGTAACCAAAGGACAATGATCATTTATCTGTAGAGCCTCAAACAGAACACTTCAAGGCTTAGATGAGAAGGAAATGACAGGTGATACAATGGATAATGTCTTTAAGAGGGAGAACTAAATGATACTTTGTATTTAATATTGCACCAACATCTTCCAGTTTCCTGGAAGTTTATTTTTTCTTTGCAAAATAGATTTTTGTATTTCTACCTCATTCACAGGGTACTTTAGACCGAGTGGTATTTTTCAAATGTAGAGTGCGAGAAGTCAGGTCAATGCAGACTGGTAGAGGCAAGTGAAATAACAGAGCTATAACATTTCATTTTTAAAAGTATTCGCAAATGGTAGAAGAAATGTTCTATACCAGGACTCTCTTTCATGGTCCCAAATATAAGGCAAAAAAAATATTGAAACCCTTATGATTTGTAAATTATACATGCTCTGCTAGTTTAATAGTTAACAGACCTTGATCAAATCAGCATATATTTAAAACCATTAAAACAGTCACTATAGGTAATTCTTGACTTAGACCTCTAACTGAACCTAGAATTACAACTGTAAGTTGTTAAATGGGTCACCATGTGATTGGACCCAATTTTATGACATTTTTTTCCAGTAGTCATTAAATTAACTCTGCAGTCATTAAGCAAATCCATTTTAGTCAATGGGCATTTTTTTTTGCTGCAAACTGGAAGCAATTGACCATAAAGTTGAGCAGGTTGCCAAGTAGCCAAAAAGTACTGTTAGGTCAAATTACTCTCTTTTACCACTTCATAATCTTTCTCATTGACTGAATTTAAGATCCAGTCTACAGAGATTTTGCTCTGTTTAAGCTCATCATCATAATTTTCCATTCCTCCATAAGCATACAACCTAATTCCTTCTCCTGGTTATACTTTTAATATTATATGCTTCTCTATAAACATTTACACCTTTTTTCTTCAAAGGAACTGTAGTTTCTATGGGCTGTTAAGTAAACTATATTTCAGTCTTGCAGTATTCCTGGGTAGATTGGTTTCAGGGTCCAACTGCCTACTTGCAAGTACAAAGTGTAAACCAGCTACCAGCTATACAGGACCAGGAAAGGGTTAATTGCTAACTCTGTGAATCTACAAAACAGAGTTCTCAAAGCTCACCTGGTCAGAAACTTCATCAGGGATGTGCAAACACAAAAATATCTTCAAGTGCTATACTTTTCTATTTTCAATTTCACAAATCTGAACACTGAGGAAAATTACTGGACTTTTAAAAAATGGTAGCAATTAGAATCCACAATGGCATTGTTCTGACATAATAAAAAGCATTTGATCTTTCTGCTTCTTGTACATTCCTAATATTTTGGTACTTGCCTCAGTTTCAGATTTTTATATACAGTAATAATTAGAAGCGTATTTATTGTGTGTGTGTTCTAAATGGTAACTGAATTTTGAGGAAATACTATGAGTGAGATTCCTTCCATATGCAAAGACTCTAGCATAGATCCTGCCTAAATCCTAGTTGCTAATAGCCATAGCACGTAGACTTATATACTGCTTCATAGTGCTTTACAGCCCTCTCTAAGTGGTTTACAGTGTCAGCATATTTCCCCAACAATATGGGTTCTCATTTTCCCAACATTGGAAGGATCAAGCTGCTGGCAGTGAGTAGATTTAGCCTGCAATACTGCATTCTAACCACTGCATCAACATGGCTCTTTAAATTTGAATATAGGCTTTCTCCCTTCGGGGAGAAGGGCGGTATACAAATTTAATTAAATAAAATAAAAATAAATAAAATAGATTAATCTGAGGTCTAAATTCCTCTCCTTGGATTCATGGTGGGTTGAACATTAGCTCCACGCCAAACACAAAACTGTGGATCTCTGAGTTAATAGTTCGCTTTCTTTATAGTTTTGTGAAAATGCTTTGAACTGGACCTTCAGTACTGTGTGTTTCAGCTTTGTATACTCACCTCTCCAGTTTACTGGAATGGTTGATTCCTTCCTTTATTAAATCACTGCTGTCTTCTGAATGGTTTGCCAACTGCACTTTCTAAAATGGAACAAGAATAGATTGCAGTCCAATCTAGATCAAAATGCTAAAAGAAAGAGATGTTCAAAAAGATCTGTACACACAACAGAGGAAACTGAGCTATTAGTGAATATAAACACTTGTAAAACTGCATCCAGTTTTGGTGGTCATGATACAAAAATAGATAAGCTTTTAAAAAGGTTGCAGAGAAGAGCAACAAAGATTAGGGAGCTAGAGACTAAAACAGATGATGAATAGTTGCAAGAACTGGGTATGTCTAGTGTAATGAAGAAAAGGACTAGGGGTGACACGATTGCAGTCTTCCAATATTTGAGGAGCTGTCACAGGGAAAGGCGGGACCAACTTATTATCTGAGGCACCTGAGGGTAGGAAAAGAAGTAACAGATGGAAATTTATCAAAGCAAGATCCAACCTAGATTTAAGGAGAAATTTCCTGACAGAACAATTAAACAGTGGAATGGCTTATCTCTATCACACTAGGCTTTTAAGAAGGAATTGGACAGCCATTTGTTTGGAATGGAATAGGGTCTCATGCTTGAGTAGTGGGTTGGACTGAAAGACCCCCAGGTTCTCTTCCAACGCTGTTATTCTGTATTCTGCAAACGAAACCATTTCAACATGTTTTCCATATCTAGCGGTGCCTCACAGCAGTTCTCTGTCTGCAGCTTTGGTATTCATATGCAACTGAGTTCGTGCACATAGAATCCCTCTTTCCTACTTGGCTTGTTTAGAATTAACATAAAGCAAGGTAAATCAGAGAGCTGCTCTTTTGAATAGAAAGCGGCTAAAACAGATGTTTCAAGCTAAGCAGGGTTAGGTATGCTTTTGCCTATTTCCTGGGTTGATGTATCCTCCTTACCCAGATTTCCCTGATCCGCCATTTTACATTTTTTATAAGTGAACATTAGGGAGGAGCACAATATTCAGGGATGTACAACAGGCCACTTGATTCCCCAATTCCTAAAAAATCCTTAGTAATCGAAAAAACCAAACAATTAAACTTTCACTGGACTAAATTAAGAGTTTAACTTTTTTTTTCATTTACGGGCCACTGGTTCTCCTCAGCTGTTTGCTACTACATGTTGTCTAGAGTCCTAGGAGTTCTGCAGAAAACGGCAATCAAAGGGTATGGACCGCAAAAAGCGAGTTGGTGTAACATTAGCTATGTTAGCATATTGTTTCTTTATTGACTTAAGTGGTTAACAGTGTTGATTTTTAGGGAGGTGATTTTAAAAGATTAAATCTTGGCCAAATATTACAATGTTTGAATCATAGGGAAGGCTGTTTGTGAAACTACAAGCTATTATATGGCAGCACACCAGATTTGTCAAAATTCGGTCTAGCAATGGTGCCAAGATTCAGCCTACTCGGTGGTACAGTAGAATAGTGACTCGTTCCTCATCCTTGTGCAGACTCCCATTGTGCAGCTTTAGGAGCCCCATGAGACTTTTTTCAGATTGGGTTTCTTTCTTCTTTTACATCACCATATCGACTGTATGCATATGTCCTCCTAGATTTGAATTGCACAGACTTGTACACTGAAGGGCAGTAAGTTCCACCAGTTATCTGGATGCGCCCTAAGAACAGTCTTTTCCAAGTTTGGCTTCCAAGATATCATTCCCATCATCGCTAGCTTTTGGCCAGGATATGATCTAGCATCAAGCCTTGATTTTGCTTGGCTGCTAAATAATCCGTTTTAGATAGTTTCATATATTTTTTCTTTCTACGACAGTGTTGTTTTGACTTAAAACTGTATTATATGCTAATAAGTCTTATTTTAGAAAAATCCTTCTTACCGGAAAAAAATTGGGGAGAAGAAACGTCTTCGGAGGACATGGAATGTTTGCTTCCCATTTCTTTTTCTTGCTGCAGAAAAAGTACATACTTAATTCAGAGAACCAGAGAACCATCAAGATTATATCTGCCTCTGTTGAACAAGCACCAAAACATCATCTTTACTTTTGCAGCTGCCACACAAAGGCAATAGTGAATGAACAGTCAAATCCTCATTCCATATTCACTGATAGCCAGCCCAGTTTTTGGTGCGATTCTACTTATCTTAGGTAATTTCCTTTGGTTTAAATCCAGATGTTACAAGATATCTTCTATCATTCTTTCAAATAGCCATATGGGATGGAGCTGCTAAAAGATGGCATGCAATAAAATCTGGAGGATTTGGGACCTGCTCAAAATCCTGGAATTGAGGTCAGGAGGAAAGAGTGACATGACCAAGAAACAGGAGCCAGTTGCAAAATGGAAAAAAGAGTGATATTTGGCCTAAGCTCTAGAATTCTTAACCCCATCAGAAAGTTTAACCCCAAGATGAAAGTTTTGTCATCTCAAATGAGAAACTGACTCCGGTTGATTGCACTTGTACCTCATCTGTTTCCATTTTATAGTTACCCATGACCTTTGAAAACCTCCTTACAGAAAGTGAGTAAGGATAGGACAAAGAACTGATTGAATTGGTTTGGAGGTAGAAATGGCAAACTGAAGATGGCACCATAAAACATGGAGTTGATGTCTGGAACAAAAAATGAAGAGAGATTTGGAACCTCTCCAAATACGGAAAAGATGGGAGATTGCCCAATATGCTCCATATACCTGCTCCTTTGTTGATTCCAGGAGGGGTTTTTTAAACACTGAGAGACAATAAGAATAGCTACCTTTCTTGCAACCACAGTTGGACCTTTTAAAGACTACTAAGCTCACAAACTTCCTTTTTCATCACTTTCAGAAATTGCTTGTTAACTACTTGTAAGCTATTAGAGATCTTCAGATCAACAGGTCTGAAAGCATCATGTGAATTTGCCTTCAGTCCTTAATCATAAACTTTAAAAAAATAAAATAAAATAAAATAGCAACAACCCACAGTAAAAAAGATTTTGTCCACAAATACATTTGTAAAGGATTTTAGATTAATCTTTCATGCAGTCTCCCACAGTGAAATTTTGACTGAGTTCCTCAGAAGTCTGAGACATTTTGACAGAAAGGTTGCATGAAGCCAGCATTTGTTAGGAGGAGAAATTATGCAGAGAAATTATGCAATACCAGTGAGTCTGGTATTTGTGAAGATGAATGGAATGAAGAAAATGATCCTGGGTGACATGTAATAGCTTATTGCCCAATATGTTATGTATCTATTTATACAAACAGCTTACCTGGGCTAAGTGACATTGCACAATCTAAGCAAAACAAGATAGTCTTGCATAGCCAGTGCTAAAATAATTCCCATCAAAAAAAAAATGGCAAATCAAGGTAGCATTTAAACCCAGCCTGGTACAAACTGAACCTGATTGGAATGCAGCACATTGAAAAAGGGTGTGTTTGTGGCACTTGGAATTTTCACTGGAGAAGATGCAGGGAGCAGTGTACGTGTATTTACTCCCAGAGAGTACAGCTACTAGAACAAGACTACAGAGAACTATTCAGACCTGAGGCTGTATAATGGAAGTGAAGTTTGCCAAGACTTCACAGTGACTTGGGACAATGGCAGATAAAGTCAGAGAGGCAAAGAAAGCTCAGTTTAACCCAATTATATCATGTTCAAAAAAATAATTCTATAAAAAATAGACATTACACTGTTGAGCTAGCAGAAATTCTTAGGCTTTCTCGAAACAAAACTTGCTGGGTTCATACAAGGGGAAAGTGATGAGATAATGGCAGTAGACTAATTTCATTTGAACGCTTGTACCTCGTTACAAACTATGGTCCCAAAATTCAGTCTAGATTATTTACTCTGAAAATGTCTGAAACCACCAATCCAAGCAGCCCTAAGATCTTTGGCTAAATAGTGAAGCAACCTTCATATAGTACTTGAAATTGCCTTCAAAACTTGAAACAGCTAATTCCAACCTAGCGCTTTCTAGATGCATTGTGACTACAATTCCTAGAATATCCAACTAGAATTCTGCAACTTGTCCTCTCAGCATAGCTGAATGTAACAAATTGAGGAAGGTCACCCTAAGACTTGAGTTAAGGGAGACAAGCAGAGTACTCTCAGCATAGCCGCTTGCTACTGTGGGAAGGAATCTTCCATTCCATCTTCCCTTGTTCCTAAGATCCCAACTTCACAGCTATTTCCAGGGAAAAACTTCTGAAATTACACTAAAGCAAAAGATAAGGAACTTGTCAAAGAGATGAAGACTGACCAAATTATTTTTTTGAACATGATATTCCTTTCATGATAGACAAAAAATCCCTTCCTCCACGATTGCCACTTCCAGCAACAACTGTTAATTAAGCAGGAAGCCAGTTGATATGAAAAAAGAATGGAAAACCCACACAAAATCAGCAGGGTGCCTAATCACCAAGCCTCTCTTTTGATGATCCATCTAATCATAGTTTCCAATGATGCCTAGTGGGCAGAGCTCTGCTACTGCAAGGAACAAAGGGAAAGATATAAAGGTAATCATTTGACATCTATAACTCTGTTGCAACCTTTGATTGCTGTGCTTCACATTAAGCTTTCCAATCAACTATGCCTCTCTGCTCCACTATGCGTCTGCTCCAAGTGACTTGTCCTTTGTTTTCTTTGGATAACCTGGCCTGATTTTGAACCCAGGACTTTCTTCTAACACTACTTTTCCAACTCTGTTATTCCAAGGTGTTAAAATGTACATCAGGCATACCTGAGAAGATATTTTTGGCAAATGCAGATTCCTCCCGTCACCAGAATGATACAGACCACTGCTAATAGCAAAATAGCCCAGAGAGGAAAACCTAGAACAGAATGGAGGATTAAAAAAAGAAGAGAATCATGAACCATTTAATGAACCCTTAAAGCAAGATTGGGGGAAGGAAAGCATGACAATAACCGGATCAAACCACAGTACAATATGGAATTACAGTCAAGTGGGCTGTCTTTGAAGATGCCTTTGGAAACTATATGTCATCTAAGCCACTATTGCCACTTCTACTACAGTCTGGCAAAGAGAAGATTTCTTCAGAGTTTAGGCAGGAATTTTCACCCCTCTAACTGGAGATGTCAGGGGCTGAACCTGTGATCTTTTGTATTCAATCACATAATTTGCATAGAATATATTTTTTTTTAAAAAAATACTTGCATAACTGGAGCTATTTCACTGGTTTCGTTATTTCTGTTTCTTAATTTAGAACATTTATTTCCAATTTTTTCAGTACTTTTGATGAAAAGCAGTATCTAACTGATGTCTTGAAATAAATAAATAAGATGAGTGCATGTACATGCACACACCAGTCTTCATCCACAAAAAGTCCCAGTGTGATATTATTTTTTAAAAATTAATTGGTTACATATACAGTTCATCACAATCAAAGTGACTCTGGGTCACAACCCAAGCTGAATTTTATTTATTTATTTATTTATTTAATTTGTTTCAATTTTTATACCGCCCTTCTCCTCGAAGGGACCCAGGGCGGTGTACAGCCATATAAAAACACATACGATATACAACACAATTTTAAAATAAATTAAAAATAATATAAGTTCAATGGCTAAATTTAAAAACCATAATATAAAACCAATTTGACCCAAATCTAAAATTTAAAAAGTTTTTAAAATTAATGGCAGGTAGCACGGAAGTAGTGTGGAAGGCCAAACTGGCCTGGATAAACAGATGGGTTTTTAAGGCACAGCGGAAAGCACGGAGGTCGGGAATAGTATGAATCTCCGGGGAAAGCTTATTCCAGAGGGTGGGAGCTGCCACAGAGAAGGCTCTACCCCTGGGAGTCACCAGCCAGCATTGTCTGGCCGACGGCACCCTGAGGAGCCCCTTTCTGTGGGAGTGAACCGGTCGGTGGGAGGTATTTGCTGGCAGAATGCGGTCCTTTAAATAACTGGGTCCTAAGCCATGGAACGCTTTAAAGGTCATAACAAGCACCTTGAAGCGCACCCGGAAGCCCACCGGCAACCAATGCAGCACACACAGGAGGGGGGTAACATGGGTCCTGCCATTAACCCCCATAACCCCCACACTGCCGCATTCTGCATTAGTTGGAGCTTCCGGTTGTGACCCAAGGGAAGCCCCATGTAGAGAGCATTGCAATAGTCCAGGCGAGCCGTGACGAGTGCTTGAGTGATTGTCCGTATGGCATCGCAATCTAGAAAGGGGCGCAACTAGCGGACCAGGTGGACCTAGTAAAAGGCCCTCCTGGTGATGGCTGCCACATGATCTGATAGGGACAGCCGAACATCCAGGAGGATGCCCAAGTTGCGGACCCTCTCTATGGGGGCCAGAGACTCGCCCCCTATAGCCAGCGATGGTACAAGCTATAAGTACTGTAAGTACTGTTAGTATCTGCAAGGGACGCAATGTAAGAAAAGTCAGAATTAAAAGAAACAAATATTAAATTGTAAAAAAAACAATCTGTTTAAGCAAATGCAGAGTACATTCTGAGTTGTGTGTGCATATGCACTCTGGGTTACCTCCAGAAAATAGCTTCTGTTCCAATCTGAGAATAGTTAAAGAATGTGAAGAAAACTATGTTTTTATTCAATTTCTATAGCCTCCCATCTCAGTCAATAACTCTGGGTTGCTTACAGTTCATTCCTCTGAAGTGTGGCTTATTGTCACTTGCTAAAATCTGTGCTGGGAGGCAGGTGGTGGGCGAGACAAGCAGGATCTTTCACTGGCTTGCTTTGGGCCACATTCTGAGCAGTACAGTTCACCAAAGAAGATAATGATGCCAAGTCAAAACTGAGAAAACCCATTTCAATTTTGATCACAATAATTTTGACCTGTTAATATGATTGTTTCTCTTGTTTCTAATAATTTTCCCTTCCAGATGTGTTAAATGTTTCAGTGATAATACAGTTTGGAGACTTTCAGGGGCCACATCCTTTCTATGGTTGCAGATTAATCCAGTTTTCCCCAGATTCAACTATGCCCACCGAAATCCCAGAGTGCAACACCTACAGGGAACATCCAAACATGATGCTTGTGCCATGCTGTGATTCCCACACAAACATCTCTGTTGGGTAGCTCAGCTGGTTGGACCTGGGATTGGTTGCAATGGAAGAGAAATTGCTTCAAGGCATGTTTGAAGGAGAAATGCTGGTGTCCACAGGGTTATCCTAAGGATGACTGTGGTGAGAACTCACGCAAGGTGAGGCCAAAACTTTGGGGAGTGACAATAATGGCAGAATAGATAGAATCGGAATATAAATGGCTATCTAACAACATATCCATATTCACATCTTCTACTACTATTTGTCTCCCTTTCTTTCATAAGACTATTAATGTCAGAGGCAAAAATATTTAGTCTCCATGTCCCAGCATTCTACTTCCTTGCATTGTTTAGGCAAGTTTTTGTTAGTGTATTGGCCTCTTCACATCCAAAGTTTTAAGAAGAGCTATAAAGTTCTACTTTCAAAACCTTTCATTCATTGTAAAAGATCTAACCTAACCTTTAAGTGTAGATTTGTTGAGGGCCACATAGGAACAAGACAGAATAGAGCCAATCTCGGAAATGTGTGTGAACTACAGAACACAGCTCAGTAGAGAGGATCAGCTGGAGTTTACATATTGTTGTAAGCCACAGTTTGTTTAATTGTGGTCGAACAGGAAGCTTGCTGTAATCATCCCTGCTGAAGCTATAAACACATATATTTTCTTTTGGCTCAGTGGCTTCTGGTGTGAGAGCGTGAAAGGATCAGCCTAGCTAGCTGGAATGGAGCTGTGTTAATCTCTAAGAAATTGTAAAAGGACATGCTGGAATAGTTTCTCTGCAACATGAAGAAATCATAAAATTCAATCAAAGAAAAACATGAGAGGCGCTGGGTGATGAGTTTGGTGATCCAGTGCATTAGGAAACATGATTCCACGGTTATTTTGTGTTTTTAGCTGAGGCATCTGAAGTAGCCACTAGAGAGATGATATTGACGGGATGCTGCATTTTAGAATGGAAAATGCTTTAAAAACATGCCATCTGTCAATTAACTGTCAAGCACATTCCCAGTCAGTGGATTTGAACCAAGAAGGCCTAAATAATCTGGCACCAACCTGTTTGGCAGATTTCATGAGTTCTTCTTCCTCCATGGTGGAAGGTCAGATAGATCTTACGTTTTATAGTCTCACTGGGGCAAGCTACATAAGAACGTGGCCCCAAAGACTTTTTCGTAGAACTCACAAAAGGAGAGAAAGGGATAACAGCCCGAAGTGTTGGCAAGGACATCCCATGACAGAACTCATAATGTTTTTTTCTTGGAAGTATGAAAGGACAGCCTGCTCAGAATGGAGACTGTAGGGAGCCTGATGCTAATAGTCCCCCAATCCCAACCCCGTCTTTGACCTTCCTTGATACTTGACCTGCGCAAAGAGAACTGAGCGGACCTGCCTCCAGAGTTGTGAGATTTACTGAAATGCAAAGAGGGATTAGATCATACCTAATTCATTAGAGAGACAGTTTGGTGTAGTAGTTAATGCATCAGGCTAGAAACCAGAAGACTTCTTTTTTAAAAATTTGATATCTGTATTTCAGTAAAACCTACTTGAATACACTTTGAAACAAGAGTACAATAAAATAGAATATACTTTAAATACTTTGACTTCTAGTTCCACTTTAGGCATGAAGCCAGCTTGGGCCAGTCACTCTCTCTTGACCTTAGGAAAGAGACAATGGGAAACCACTTCTACATATCTTGTCAAGAAAACTGGAAGGACTTGTCTAGGCAGTCACAAGGACCTAATGTTGATTTGAAAGTACAATCATTGTCATTGTCATCAATATTAATGAGCTTGTTCTTCATAACTTTAATAGTCATAGATTCACACAATGTACTAGATCATATTTTCCATTAACCATGGTTTGCTGAACAACATACAATAGCCTGATTTTTACATACATATAGCATGAACAGTGACTTGCAACCAACATGGCTAGGTTTATACATTGTGTTAATCCAAAATCAAACAATAAGACATCGGACAATACCAGTGGAAGATGAGCTGTTCTTGTTTAACTCATAAATGTAAACCTACCAGGGAATATTGTGTATTGATTAGAAAATTCTATCATTTTTAGAATATCTAGATGGCTGAATTAATCAAGAACTAGTTGCTAGCATCTCCTGAGTCTAGATTTCTGCCTTCGATTTTGGACTACCCTACCAATGACGAAAATTAAGACTAAACCGGATGAAACAAATGCTCAGATAGAATTCCAAGCTCTTATATGGGTTCGTTGTTTGACTGATTGATGGATTTATCCCCAGCACAGTCAGAAAAAGTACTTTAATGGTTTATAATACACCAATAAAAATACAATAGAATATCCACTCTATGACTCAAACAAGATTTTTAAAAAGGAACTATCTAACTTACCTCCCATTACACATACATTCAACCAATAATTGACATTTTTTCATACCCCAAATATGAGTTATTTGAAATAGCTTAGTTTTTAATAATCTATAGAGAGGCGGTCCATGCGCCTTTGGCATCTATTCATGCCAGCCACATGACCACGGGGATGTCTTTGAACAGCGCTGACTCTTTGGCTTACAAACGGAGATGAGCACCGCCCCTCGAGTCGGTTGGACTAGCACACATATGTGTGTCTGTGTGGGGGAACCTATAGAGAAGTAACTTTTTTTTCTTTATACAATCCTTTAATCCCTTTTATTCAGGGTGAAGTTGGGGCAACTGAATGGGAACAATATGATTTCTAATGGAGGGCTGTTCCAGAAAAGCGATGCCGCCACTTGTCCTCATATGAAATTGTGAGGAAGCCACAAGCAGTTTCTCTCATATCATTATACCCCAAGCTGACAGATGTCTTCTCCCAGTGACTTCATATCAATGATCATGGGAGAAAAGGTCAAAATCTATGCCATCTCATAGATAAGCAACTGCTTGATTGATCTCTCTCTTCCCAATACCCAGAACCTCCCACTACAAAGGAGTGGAACTATGGAAAATGTGGTCTTCTAATCCTCACCCCTTGCTGGTCGTCCAGAATAATACCATGGTCAATACCATATCAAAGACTGTGGAGAGGACCCGGTTGGGTGCATTATCCTTAGCAAAAAGAGTCCTGATAAGCCATGTCTTCTAGGGTCCTCTGACAACAATAAAAATAACCTCCCAGAATTGAAGATTAAAGCCAGGGTGATAGCTATGAAGTAGGAAAAAAATCCAGAAATGGTCTCTTAAGAATTGACATACTACAGTCTCTTTCAAGATTGCACTACCATGTTCCTTTTTAAAATGAGACATAGACTTCCTTCCAGAAAAAAACCAGCCATGTAAGATTCCCAGTGTCCCCCTTACCTTTCACTTCACTAGAGTCCACCAGCCAAAGAAAGTCCCAGGTGACAAGACCAGGCATCGCCCCAGTCACGGCTTTGGACCCCATTCATGGCGAGTTCATGTTAATTTTGCATAAACTCTGTTGACATCAAGGACCATAATGATAACATAAAACACTGGTATTTATTTCAGTGGCTGTCGATTTTTATGCCTCAATAATCATAAGGATCATAGTAGTTTCCTCCTTCAAGATCATTCCAGGAGCCTGGAAGAAACTGGGAACAAAATGACAAGCAATGCCTTTATCCGGTTCATCCACCCAGGGATGTGCATGCATAGGATGGTTGCTTTCTACATTTATTTCTCATAAAGGCATCTGATTGAAGGGCATTTCCTTGAAAGAGTTTAGAGAACACTCTCATTTTGGAAGGTTTTAGTCATTAACTTTGTAGATAACTGATTCTTTTTATCATAGGACCTCCATTTTCTTTAATAATGGCATAATGTATCAATAGCAAACTTTGACTTACAGTGTATCTTTGCAGCCATTGACTGAAATAAGACCCAAAGTGAAAACAAATAGTAAATGAGTAGCATGGCTAAACTGAGCGCCTTCACTAATCAGTTGGGGCTGCTGTTTGTGAGAAGACGCTGCCTGTTCAACAGCATTCTCCAGGCTCAAAATTCCCCTTCAAAATGGCTACCCAAGCTGGATAGGGAGAATGGGAGCTGCAATCTATCACATTGTGAGGGTGCCGAGTCGAGGGAGACTGAACGACTGATACTTTAAAATCATGAGCTCACATTTCAGGTGGAGAGATGGAGATTGTAAAGCAAAAAGAACAAACCAAGGGTCTGGTAGCATTTTAAAGACTACAGTGTGGCAGAAGAGGGAGGAAAGGATGTTTAATTCTGAAATGAGACTTTTCTCTAGCCTTCTTTTCCACCAGTGAATTATCATGCATCAACCTTGCCAGGCCAATCCATCATCCGGTGCTCTCTGTGTTCAGGCCTCCCTTGCTGTTTCCACCCATCCCAGCAAACGCCGACTGGCTTTTGTCCTGTGGTATGCTAGGCTGGTGCTGAGCTGACCTCATCAGTCACCCACCACACAGCTGAGGAGAATGGGCTTTGCTAACAGCCACCTAACCGCTAATGATTTAAACGGTTACTCAAAGCGAACAAGCAGTAACTATTGACTTTTAAAAAAGGCCCTTCCATTGTTCGAGGTGTTTATTTTTTTTGTTTCCTTTTTCCAATCTCTTGACAAGGCAGCTGCATGAAGAAAAAACTCTGTCTTGGCTTCATGAGAACTGTTAGGGAAGATGCCAACAAAAAACCATCAATAAAGGGGCGAAGCATAAAGTGTCTGCGTGAGTATCAGGTGAGTCTTCAGACTGTTGCAGGAAGAGGCCCTTCAGTTCAAAAGTATGCTTTCTCCCTACAGTAATTTTAAAAGAACACCTTAACAATATCGAAAGAGTTGTGGAGGTTCAAGACCCAAAGTATTGCTAGTCCAGCATGTAACACGCTCCTGCCATCAGCCCAGACTAAGAAACCAATGCCATTTGGGCCAGGACTACTTTTATGATAACAGCTGCAGTAACAGAATTTTGCAAGTCTGAATGTGCTTCCTCCCCGCCCCCCATCCCCCCCGTATTTTATCTTTGTGTGAAGTAGGGAATTGCTTTCCTACTTTTTACTTTGCAAATTACTTTCTTGGTGGGGGCTTCAGCCCTCTTATCTGACTGTTGCTTTGGTAGCAGCAATTCCTCCTGTCCTTCAAGGCCATTCCCTGTTCCCTCTACACCTGCTCATGTTTCCCAACAAGATAAGCATATGGCCATCATTACTAAACATTGTTGATTTTCCATACATTTATTGAATTTGGCTAGTATATACCAGTTTCAGCTTCACCTGGATCAGGAAATCCTGACTCCAGTTACTTATTGTGATGGGAAGAAGGAATAATCTCAAGGAACAGGAAGAAGGTCCACAACTAAGACAGTGGTCCAATAAAATAAATTTGAGTTCAAGGCAGAAATGTAATTTGAGAAAGTGTCTCAGACTTGACCCTCCTTAGTTCTCATGTAGATTTTTTAAAAAAAGGGTATTCAGACATGCAAGATTCTGTTAATGTAATACTATAACAAAGTAGTATTATTCATAACTTTGGACTACTGTTCTGATCTACGTCGAAAGGCTGACACTCATGCCCTGACTACCACTTGACTAGACTACTGCAACATGCTCTATGTGGGTCTGCCTCTGGACACAACCCAGAAGCTGAAAACTGGCACAGAATCTGGTTCCAAAGTTATTGGCAAGAGAGCCCTGCCAGTGTAGAATCACATTTCATCTCTGCATTAATTGCCCATACACCTCCAGGCTCCATTGAAAGTCCTGACTATTAGGTTTAGAGGCCAAAATGGCGTAGCAAAAGGATTCATCAGGCAATGCCTCCTTAAAATTGAATCTGTCCACCCAGTCCAGTTGCCAGAGGGGCAAATTCATGAGATACACAGAGTATTGGTAAGAAGGCAGGCCTTCTCTAGAATAGATCACAGAGGACCCCTCTCTGCGAACCCCCCAGGCCCCACTGCAGCCCCCCACTGTGGCCCCCATCAATCCCCTCGTGGCCACCAATGCCCCGGCCATGGTCACACACACCCTACCTGTGTTGTTGCCCCCACTTCCAGGGAGCGCCTTGCTCACCGTCATGTCTGTCCCGCAGACCAGATACAGGCAATACGTGAGCTGTATCTGACCTGCAGGCCATCCTGTTTGACACCTATGCTCTGGACCAAACGGTCTGTCTATGTTAGTTTGGAATATTCTCCATGCCCCTTCTCCTGTAAGCCGCCCTGAGTCCTTCGGGAGAAGGGCGGGGTATAAATAAAATTTTATTATTATTATTATTATTATTATTATTATTATTATTATGCAATCACATTGCTGCAATTCTGAAAATGAGTTAAAAAGTGCTATTTCAGTGCACTTGCCTCTGAGGAATTACTGGGGGCTTTATCTGAGGGTTGTTATCTTGCTTTTTTAGTGATTATTTTAAGAGTTCAGACATTGTTCTGATTTATTTATTTACCGTTACCTTTTCTCTTTGGCTCATTGTGGGTCTGCCTCTGGACACAACCCAGAGACGGTGCCTGCCCAGAGACTTTTGGAACTATGGTGAGTTTGTTAGTTCTGCAAAATAAAGGAATAAATGAATTCATTTTTAAACTATCCAAGCGGGTGGCCCTTGCTACATCTCATTTACAATTTTTATAGTCCACTCTACTCAAGAGACTCTGGGCCTGCTACAACAAATCAAAAGTATATACGCAACAGCAAAATAAAATAATAAAAGCATTAGTAATAATAAAACAACACGAGCAAATTACACCTTGAAGCAGCCTTTCATTGGAAATTAAATCGCTCCCATACTGTTGTCCTTTCCATGGGCAGGAATCACACTTAGCTACCGTTGAAAGCCCAATGAAATAAAACTACCTTTATTTTTTGCTTTAAAAAACCATGAGCTTTCTATATTATAATGAATAAATATTCTGTGATAACAAATTCCATTGTACTAGAATACATGGGTTGAGTGAAGAACATTTTACATTTTGGGCTCCAGATGACTCTGGGGGCCCCAGTTTTGTACCTATAAACCCAAGTCCTAAAAACACGCAGGTCACACAATCACTATTTCCACCTCTATAATCTTTTTTAAAAATCATATTTGATTATTATTTCTAAATAATTTGCATATCCATGAACTTATGCCAACTGATGTCCGTCTACGTCCCCCTTGCCATCTCTTTTTCTTTCTGTAAGGCTGATGTATCATTCTGGCCACATGTCAGTAGTCTGGGATGAGCTGGGATTAAAGTGGTATTTGTTAAAGTACTACAATAGATACATAGGTAATAGAGAAACAGAGATAGAGACACAGCTACAGCTATAGATACCAATAGAAGATAATATTTGTAGTACAGGGTTGAACTGTGAAGTCCATAGTGCTTTCTGAACTTGATTGCTTGCTTGCAGATGTTTCATTACCCAACTAGATAACAACATCAGTGCTAGTGAGAGTGGGGTTTGCTCCCTTTTGATGATGATGATGATGATGATGATGATGATGATGATGATGATGACGACGACGACGACGATAAT
>JANHFO010007308.1:502824-512949 GCA_032468095.1 Pareas carinatus
GAGGCCCTCTCTGTGGGAGCGAACCGGTCGGTGGGAAGTATTTGCTGGCAGAATGCATTCCTGAAGAATGCATGCATCGTATGTTATATTTTGCCTTCTGAAGATAACATAAGCTATTTCCCAAAAGAAGATCAGTGTCCATTCTTAACTTACCACTGGTGGTTTGCCAGCCAAATTCCTCACTCCATTCACTCCAATAACCTCTGTATTCAGCATGGTTTACTATTGTTCGCACCTTTGCTATGTAATTTTTGCCTAGCTCCAGGAAATTTGAAGTGAAGATAAATTCCTGATTCATAGCATTGACAACCTGGGCCTGAGAGGAAGGGAAAAAAGATAAGACAGGAAAAAAGAAAATCAAATGAGGGCACACAGAAACATAATCTGTTTGCTGTACTAAGCAATCTATTCCACCTTACCTCTAAAGGTTTTCCATTTTCCCAGTATGAGACTTGATACTTCTTTTGCAGTTTCTGAACATTATGGATGATTTTGGAGTTCCAGCGGAGGATGTACTTATGACCATCCATTACTGACAGGGACAAGTTGTAAGGTGGGTCTGTCTTGACTAGAAGAAACAAAAGAATGTATCAAGAGACTCATCAATTTAATTATTATAAGATTCTACCTCTCTCTCAAATGCTAGATAAATTACATCATCTCTCATTCTTTCCCTCATTCAGATTTTTCTGAATTTAACATTAAAGAGGAATATTCCTAATGTTGGTAAAAATATAATATTATGTATTATATTATTAATTATTGAAATATTATTTAAAAAACCAGATTATATGCTTGTGCATTTGCCAAGTCAGATTCACAGAGTTAGTTTTTCATAACATCCCAATGCATGATTTTTAGTTATCCGGGGAGAGAAACTTGTCAGAAAATAACCCTGGCAACTTTAATCCAGCATTGCAAATATAGGATAATACATAAAGATTCAAACTCAGAAGAATTAGAGTTTTATTTTCTTTCACTTGAAAGAAAATGTATCAACAGCTTTCTGAGGTTTTTTTTTTAGCAGAAATATGCAAATCCTAGCAAATCCATATCCATAGAAAATCAAACAAAAGCCTTAGTCAGCTGGAACAACAATCACTGATAAAACATCCTTTGCTGCCCTCTATCATGAGCAAAAGAAACTAATTCTGAGTTTTAAACAACTTTATTAAGCTAAGTTGAAGTTCACCCATCTTCACATTGTCAAGGTTGAGAAACTCTGCTTTGGACAATTCCACATGGCAACCTGAGAAAGCATGTCTCTGTGGATCACCCTTATATGGTTAGGTCTCATATCCATACAAATGCCATTTGCGGAAACTTTTCTTTTAGCAATTGTTTCCTTCTTCTGGTTCCCAGCCCTTTTCCTTCCCAGATGTTTGTATCCATAAATATTTTATTATCCTTTTGCTGCATTCTCTCTTTTAATACTAACACAGACCCCTTCTTGTGTGAACCCATTGAATTATCATTGTTTTGATGCTAAAACACAAAAGCAAAAACAACAGGATGCCTGCATTCCACCATTATATTTTTATTAAGAGGTTTTGTTTTGTACTTTGCATTAATGACGAACATCTTAAAGTCAATGTTTATAAAAGGCTGCTACATTTGAACCTAGAAAGTGTATATGTTAAACATTGCATGATTTAACGGACAAGAAACTTTGATTATAACATAATGTTGGAGCAATGGAAAAATATGTGGACTAGAGGACTGAAATTTACATTGAATTATAATTGTAAGAGAATTTGTATAAAATGATGTACTAGTGGTATTTAATGCCAGATAAATTATCAAAGTTGTATAAGGGTGTTTCAAATGTTTGCTAAAAATGTAATTGCAGGGTAGGTACTTTTATCACATGTGATGGATGTGTGATAAGGCAAAGAAATATTGGGAACAGATTCATGTTTCACTTGAGAAGATTCTGGACTTACAATGGAAACCTTGAAATTTTTGTTTTAGGACCATTAGGTAAAAAATGGGGAGAAAATTGAACTCTGTTAGTGCCTATGTTGACGGCTGCAAGAATTTTATATGCCCCCAAATGGAAAGAAGTGTCAACTCCCACAATGGAGGAATGGATCAAAAAGATGATGGAGGAGAAACTGACTGCACCAATTAGAGAAAATAATGTAAATAGTTTTGTTGTTACTTGGAAATGCTTCTGGAGTTTCTGCTTGAAAGAGAAAAACAATAAAACTTTGACTTTGTGTTTTGACAATTAAATGGGTTATTGCTGTAAAAATGACTAGTAGTTACTATTTGGTATGAGTAAAAAAGTTGATATTACAACTCTCTTAAGAGTCTCACTGCACTGAAAAAAAGTTGGAAACCATTACATATTATTTCTTTCTTTTGTTTTCTATTATCATTTCACCCCCTGTATTCCTTTTCCCTCCCCTTGTTTCTATTGTCTTTAGTTCTATTTGTATTTTATATTAAGACATTCCACTGTAGGTCCATAAAAACCTATAGCAAGGATAGCAACATAGGCATGTTGGAATGAAGTTCAAAGTTTAAATGAATGCTTCTGTGCTTTTGGGAAGCTGAACCATCAGTTAGGGAAGAGGATATTTGCAGGCGTGTAGGCAGGGGTAGGGAAGCAGAAAATGAGGACCTGCCTTGTTTGTTACATATTTATTTGATACATCTATAGTACTGTGTATTCTGCCTTTCCTCCATTGGCTCACTGTAGTGTGTTGAGCACGTCTTTCTCTAATTTGTCCCTGCAATGGTTACATTAGAAGTTGCCAAGTAAGCTTCTGAGGACAAAGTTTATCATGAATTGTTCACAATCTGAATCTAATCTCTATTACATGCATGCCATAGTAGCCAATTAGAAGATTATTAACTTTATTACATTGAATCCTGCCTTTATTACAAAGTTCAACTCAAAGTGTGTGAGATTTTTAAGGAATAATCATTTAAGTACTGGCAAAATCCAGGGCTATTTAACTTCAATGAAGTTTTGTTATTATGTGTCTTTAGGTCATACCTAAATCCTCCTTAATCTGTTAGACATATCCCAGAGAAGATGATAGAGTACAATTCATTTTATCTGCATGTTTGCTTCTTTTTGACTCTGTATTGGGTATAATCCAAAGAAGAGAATCAAGAATTGGAGGAATCAGCACATGCGTCTTTGAAATAGATCGGCATTCTCTAAAGGGGACTTACTGCACAGATGCATCTTGATCTCTTTCGCTTCTTCTTTAGGTATCACACGCACAAGATATTGGCTTTGCTTGCTGGAGTTAGTGACATTGATCTCGCATCTTTGCAATACATAATAAGTGGCATTATTTCTTATAAGAGGTTCTTGATAGACTTCAGAGCATTCTATCTCTCTGCATATAAACAAATACAACAGAGAGGACTTGTAAAAATGTACACTACATTTAAAAATTTTAAATAGTCATTTGGGAAAATACTGGGTTTAAAAATAGTTTCTTACTCTGATCCAGGTTTGTCTTTGTAGAAGAGTGTGAACAAGATAGAGTTACTGACTTCTTCTCTCACCTCCCAACTGCATTTGAGTCGATCAATTCCATTAAAATAACATTGAAGATTCTTGGGGATGGTATCATCTGACAGAGAAACCAGAAATACATTTATTGGAATTGTGCAAAATGTGACAACAATAAGAAGGAAGAATTTGATAAAGAGCATTGCTAAAATGATTTTTTTAAAAAAGGTAAAGGTTTCCCCTGCCCAGTTGTGTCTGACTCTAGTAGGGGGGGTTGCTTATCTCAGTTTCCTAGCTGAGGGAGCCAACATTGTCCAAAGAGGGTTGGTTCTGGGGTCATTTGGCCACCATGACTCTATGCTGAGGTGCACGAAAATAATTTTCCATTAATGTCAGGACTTTTAAAAGAAAATTTTCAGAACAATGTATGCAGTGTATTTCATACAGTGAAGAAAGTCCTTTGACAAAAATAGAATGTCTTTGTCCTAGAGGTCATCAATACATCCACTAACATCCAGTCCGCATCAATGTTTTAAAACCTTTGAGCAAGTAGATGTTTCAATTCTAGCAAACATTCAAACTAAGATAGACTCTTATAGTATAAGTAAGACATATAGTATAAGACATCCTCGTGGATCAATCCAATACAACTTTCTCATTCTACATCCTGTTTCTGATAAAGCTAGCCAATTTCCTTTGGAAAGTTCACTGTTGTGTTGAAAAATTATCCCATACCATTTCTCACTTGATTTAAAGAAAAATAATTTGCTTTCAGGGATTTTTTTTTCAAAGAAGAGGAAAATGAAATGATCACATTCTTGCATGATTGGTGTTTCTTTGTCTGTCAGTATGTAGGGTCCTTGGGTTTATCACAATTACAACTTAAGGGAAGATGCCATGAGGGAACTCTTTTACACTACAGACAAAGAAATTTAGAGAAATATGTAAAAAGCTGGACAATACCAATAATGATGAGTTTGCCATCCATCCAAGCTCAAGAACACCCCCAAAACTAAATAATCAAGTATTCTGAGAATAAGAGGATAAACAGAAGCCTCTGTTACTGAGGAAACAGTACTTTGAGAAACCGCAACCTTTCAACAGAACAGAAGAGAATCTTTATTGACACTTTGAATGTACACTAATCAGCATACATTAAAATAAAATTACGATGCATTTAGCTCTCAAGAGGTAACCCCTCCAATATATTCTACCTAAACATGCTAAAAATTATACAGTTACCCACATACACACACATATATGACACAGAGAAACATAACAGTCTAGTTCAAATATATCCATATACATGGTGGGGGGAAAAATTCCCACAAATTTACAAGGCGAATGGCATAAGGAACAAAGCTATTGCAGAATCTGGTAGTCCTGCTATGAGTACTCTGAAACTTTATCTCAGAGGGGAGCAACAGAAACAGTCCATGAACTGGGTGCGTGGGATCTCTGACAATGCTTTGAGCTCTAAGCACGTAGCACTTATAAGCCATATCCTGAATAACAGGAAGCAAGCTACCTATAATCTTTTCAGCTGTCCTTATCACTCTCTGGATGGACCTTCTATCAGAGGCTCTGCTATCACCAAACCAAACAGTGATGCAGTTTGTTAAAACACTGTCAATCGTGCCTCTGTAAAAAGTGACCAGGACAGAAGGAGAAAGATGCTCTCTCCCCATTTGCTACAGGAAGTGCAAATGCTGACACACAACAACAAAACCACGCTAGCAACCGTTGCTGCCAATAATATCTGTTGATGTACTAAGTAGAGAATCTTTGTCTTGTGGTTCTTGCACATTCACTTTAAAGTTCAACTGAGACTCACCTGGATGACTCTGACCATTTTCTAATCTAACCTAGCCTCAGGGCACTCTCATCTGTTTCAAGTAACCAACAGTCAATGTTTGCCTTTTCTGGTTAATAGTGGAACAAAGATTTTTCAGTCAGTCTGTGACTGGTTGCTAAAGAACCTACCCTATGTCCATCCTTAAAAAGAATCCTTTCATGAAAAGAAAGGAAAATGTTTTTGGCAGTTGTTTCTGTATTTCTCAGGGTTGCAAAATTCCTCTACCAACTGATTTGATTCTAATGCAATAACAATTTTCTTCAGTGCCCTTTCACAAAGGAGCCAATTCTTCTCCAATGGACACACAAAATACCCATCAGAGTTATTTGAGAGGCAAACTTGTAATGGCTATTCACTATTAGTTAAAAGTTAAAATATATTGGAACACTCTTCACTGACAACTCACCAGTAACAATGTCATCTAAACACAAAGGACCTCATCTCATTGGTGTGGATCTAACGTTGTTTTGAAAGATCTCCCCAATGACCTATTGCATCTGTAACTGACTTTCTGCAGTCATCATGATTTAAAAGTCATTGCTAGACTTAGCCTTAGTAATTTTCCCTAATCAACTTTTAAAGCCATCTGAACATATATAAAACTAACAGCTACCACTACTACTACTGAGGCAGAATTCACAGATGCCTTCTGTATCATGCCTTGGAGAAGAATGGAATGAACAGCTGCATGTAATGACTAAGTACCATTTCAAGAAAAAGCTAGCTAGGGAAAGCTTTACTGATTAGAAGTGCCAGTTAGTTAAAAGAAAGAGAAAGAGAATGTGAAGGTATAATGACAATAGTTGGTAAGTTGGTAAATTCTTCTTCCTATGGTTTGAAGTTCTAAAAGGTTTCTTGAAAAGGCCTTTCAAGATTCAGTACCACATGGAAAATCTTAGAGTTCATTTTGGATTAGCTCTAAGTATAATAGAATTAATCACTACAAACCCAAACAATAAGGAAATGATTGCCAATCATTGCCTTTATCTCTTTTCCTTGTCTAAAATACATTGACTTGAAACTCTCTTGAAAACCATAATGTAAAAATTTGATAGAGTAGTCATCCTTCCTGCTCTATGAAGTTTTCATATTGGATTTTTAAAACTGGGAAGAAGAGTCTGCCTGTCACTTTGCTATTAAAGACTCATTGATATCAAGTTGAAAAGAATAAGTGGAACATAAAGGATTAAAGTAACAACATTTACTGTGTTCAGTCACTTCCTTTGATTGACAAACTTATCTGGTGCAACTTATTGCCGGTGTTACAAAAGGTGTGTGGCATCGGTTTCTTGCATTATTATTTTTTTTCACTGAATGTTTTATGTTGCTTAAGTTATTACTTAAGACTTGCTCTCTTATATGTGAATTTTTCTACAGAACTTCGTTACCTGAAACTATGCATTCTGTTGTTGGCACAGAAGCAGTTTTGAGATGAGAAAATAAAGAAGCTCGTGCTGTAAAGATTTTCAGGTCACAGTCACCACACTGCACAAGCACTTGTAGGTGAACCCTGCAGACACCCCCACACACACACACATATGACAAAAAAGATGTATTTTGTGTGCATGTGCTCTACTTAAATTTTATGGACAGAACAACCATGTTTTTGAGGAAAAGGTTTATGAAGAAGTTATGTAATCTGTGCTATCTAAGAACAAGCAAGAAGATTGTTTCTGTAGCCATGTACATCTGATAGGATGTTAGGGATGCATGACTCCTCTCTAAGAAAGTCAGATAATCAATTCACAAAGCAAGTGTGAGCACCGGATATCACGAATGATCAACATTGAAGTTCACATTTTCCCAATCTTAAGTTCCATTTTCCCTATTTCCACTGCAACTTAATTTAAAAAACAACAACATGAAAATATGTATCATGTTTTAATCTCCTTTTTCAAAAGCATGGAACATTATCTTGGGTATTCATATTTGAAACAAAAAGGATTCCCCAAATCACTGGAATATAAGAAGTGGACTTGCAAAAGCCTGTTATTATAGCCAATATCAGGAAAAATTAAGTCACTAGATAGGTGAGACCAGGAACTCAACTTAACAGAAGGCTAAGACTATTGAGATTAGCAATAACAACAAACTCTAGCAAGTCTGAATCTGCTATACCTCTTGTTTCTTATAGTCCAATGGTTCATTCATTCATTTATTCATTCATTCATCCATTCATTCATTTATTCAATTTCTGTAGCCACCCAGCTCAGCCAATTGACAGTTCTAGAGAGGTGTCTGCCTCAGCTATTTCTGAATGTTGTCTCATTGTTCTGAAGTTTAAAAAAAGTTTCAGTCATGCAGCCTGGTGCTTCCACCAAGCTCATCTTCCTTACTTTATATATATATTATATTGCTGTGCAATAACTGCTGACAGGAATTCTTGGAGCTGTAGCCCAACCCATGTGAAAAGCACCAGACTGCATGTTTCATTCATTGATAAAGAAGAGCAAAAAAAAATTGAGCTAGAGAAATGAAATATTTCAAAATCCAGACTAAATTCTCAATTATTGTCTGTCTTGAAGGAAAGAAAACAAGAATTTGGACAATTTAGAATTAAAACAGCTTCACTTTTTTCCTATTGATGTGATAAATGGGAGCTTAGAAAATGGAGAAAACATTGCAATGGTTGGCCTAAATTTTATCCAGCTGATGAAGATTCTTTCCAGAAATTTAAAGCCTCTGCCAACATCTGTAAACATCAAAATTTCATTTTTTTTCTCAGTCAGGAGTTTCACAAATTTCTCTTGTTTTTCAACTTACTTCCTGGTGTTTGCCAAGTTACTACTGGGCTCCAGTCACTATAAGGGCCAGCAAGTCCACTTCCTGGGTTTGGCTTGCTTCTAACCCTCGCAACATACCTGCTGCCAGGCAGAAGTTTACTGTGTTGGAGACAATAATGAGACTCATTTGAGATCAACATAGAGGAAGATTCCTAGAGGGTATAAAGAGAGAGATTGGTATGAAAATATAGAAATAACAAACATATTTATCTTTTCAAGAAAAAAAAACATTCTAAACTTTTTTATTTAATGCATTGATTTTTCTATGTTTAAATATTGGGTATTGAATATTTCAGAACATCCAATTTATCGGATGGAAAATTGTAATAATATTGGTGGAAAGATTTGTTTCTCTTCATGTTTATAGATGGGTGGCTATATACATTTAATAAATAAAATTAATTTTCTACTTCCATTATTTTTGGAAGTGTCGACAAATGGTGGAGGTGTTCTTATTTTAAAAAATGAAATGCCTGTATTTAAGTTTACTGGAGGTTTTCTGTACTTATTTTTTGGGTGGCTCCTTTTTAAAAATAAATTGTTACGCGCTATAGTTCACCCTGATGTTATTGAATGCTGATAGCCCAGGATTGGGAGTCCAGGGTGTACAAAAATTGGTTGGGGAGCCAAATACTACCTACAAACACCAGGTTGCAGCTTGTCTATATTCAAAATAAGCTTTCATAAATACATCCATCTTCAGTTTCTGAGTAATCTGTTCATGGATTGAAAGTTCATCTGAGATTATTTTAGGGTCCATCCCTGGTCACAGTCTCATCAACTAGATTATTTATTTATTTTGCAAACATTTAAAAGGTCAGTGTTCAAAGACGTTAGGAATTCTGGGCTATCATATTAGAATGGAAGGGAGGAAATGTCATAATGTTAGAATTTTAGTTTGTTTTTGAGCTACAGATGAATACAACTATTCTCTAAACTACATTCAAAATTTAAAGCTGCTTTTGCTGTGGAAGACATCCACTGCTTACTACTAGTTTCCTAATATATTGTAAATATAAATAGAGCCACTGTAACTATTTGATTACGATTGTCATAGATACCTCCCAAACTTCCCAATTTCTTTTATAGCTTATTTCAGAATCCAATGGAAGGTCTTCCAACAAGGGATTTCTATTGGTTCCTCCATCTGCTTTCCATTCCAGTAGGAAATCACATTCGTCTGTGGCAGTGACATTTAATGTCTTAGGAGGCAGAAGCCGAGCTAAAGAAAAAATGAGGAAAAGGCATAGATTAATTCTTACCCATATGAAAGTCACATATTTACTATGTTGTTTTGTGTTGTGTTGTTATGTTATTTTATTGTTGTTTTATATGGCTGTACACCGCCCTGGATCCCTTCGGGGAGAAGGGCAGTATAAAAATACGATAAATAAATAAAATAAATAAATAATACTGTCCAGAAGTATGGAAGACCAATATTTTTGCCCTTAAATGTTGCATGAAAAAATGAACGTTAGTAGGAAAAGCCTCTTATCTGTAAATATAGGATGCTGTCATCAAATCTCAGGTTTTTATACATTTACAACAGTACATTGAGTATTCTCTCTAACCCGATCCTCTCCAGGTTTGTTTGATTTCAGTTTCAATTGCAATATGGCCAACAGTCATGCTTGGTGAGAATTGTGGGAGCTTCAATTAAATATATCTGGAAGGCATTACTTAGGGAAGGCTGCCCTACATATTTAATGTAATAAAAATATCACTGTCATAGCCAGAAAAATGAGATAAGAGGCTAGGTGGAACAATCAAAATCTTGTCAGATCATTGGTAACTTTTCTGCATGTTCCATATAGCAATCGGGGCGGGGGGGAGGCACTCTGGCAATGCAAAGTTGGAATGCCATCTAATCCCATGGATCAAGTGAGGAAAAGAATGGTCAGTCTCCAACTTGACCATAGGAAAACATCTAGTTAAATGAATAGGATAGTAAGCTTCTCACAAATACTGTCAGACCCTAGCAGCCAGATTCGTACGTGAAAGGATTAAGTTGG
>JANHFO010007308.1:545733-556130 GCA_032468095.1 Pareas carinatus
TGCCTGTGTTTGAGTCACCTTGCTGTCCTTGGAATAAATCCTGTTTTGGTTAACTCAAGCCTCGTCTCTGCCTTCTGCCCACTACATAAAAAAAATCATCAACACAACACAGCAGCAAATGACCTAATTTTATATACAAGAGGAAATGGTGCAAAAAAAATATCCATAAAGACTCAAATGTTTTTGAGTTTAGTGGAGTGGTGTAAATGAATGAAGGAAATATAAAACTGAGTTTATTAATCTGGAAAGTTTCCAAATTTCTGTAGAACAAGTGGCAGGATCTCTCATGCTATCCTAAAGCTTCCAATCTAAAAGCTTCTTACATGTATTAGTGTTTACGCTGAACATGATAAATTAATACTGCAACAAAATCTAATCATACAGCAAGTTCCATTACCCTGGTTTACAAGTTCAGTAATAACATATACAATTTTGTAAAAATAGGCAGTAATTTCTGGCCCAAAGTTTAAGAATTCATACCAAATAAGGCCCAAAACCTCTGAAGATAACTGTAACAATTAAAAACGAATATAAAACAGAAACAGTTCAATAATTTAGATGTACTTTTGAGTTGACATGAGTAAGAAAAATGAATGGAAAATCAACTCTGCTACCGGGATGCATTTTGCATTCATATTCTAGACAAATGGGTTCAAATTGCATGTGTGAACTCTAATTCTCAGCTCACCATGGTGCAACAACTGGCATTTCTATAACAATTCTTTACACTAAGTGGCTCCATGATCAGCAAACCTTTCTTCAAATTAATACTTACCTTCATGTATATGTTGAGTACAGGGATTCGGCTATCTGCAATCTCCTTCTTTGCACCAACATAAACTTTTCCTGAAAAACATCAGTGTAAGTGAAGAGAATCAAAGATCTCG
This sequence comes from Pareas carinatus, assembly GCA_032468095.1. NCBI lineage: Eukaryota > Metazoa > Chordata > Lepidosauria > Squamata > Pareidae > Pareas > Pareas carinatus. Next base: position 546,621 of record JANHFO010007308.1, read on the forward strand.
TAGAAGGGATATGTAGAGAGGACAAAATCAGAAAGCTTGACTGTATCGAGTTTTTTTCCCTTTGGAAGGTGTTTACCAATTGCAAATCCCATTTTAAACTCTCCTTGTTTCTGTACTAATTTATTGTCTATCTCATCCAACCTGCAATTCACTGAGAACCAAAGTCTTTTCTTTCTGAGAAACCTGCAGTCAATAATTCTGTGAAAGAAACTAATGATTTCTATGGTGCCGGAATCACAAAATGCACATTTTAAATGTACAATATTGACAGCGATTTTAATATGGTACGTATTTTCAAACAAAACACACAGTGAAGAAAAAACCAATTCTCTGTAAACAAAAGAAACTAAGGTTCAAGAGCATCAGAAGGTCTTTAGCTCTGTCAGAGATAATTGAAAGAATTGGGGGTTTATTCAGCATAAGAATGCCTTCTTTGTATGTGTTTTAAATAACAAGGGAGGGGCTGTTTTCAGGAACTGATGATATGAAATACAGTACAGGCTCTGTCATGCAGCAGAGGTAAAGAATTTTTTCTTAGTACCAGGAGACACAAAGGCAAAAGTTGAATATAAATGATGAAATGAGATATTTTAAATTGTAGGGTATACAGATAGTCCTCAAAATAACAGTTTGCTTCGTGACATTTTCAAAGTTAAAGCAGCATTGGAAAAGAATGGCTATGACTGTTTTTTACAGTTACAACTTTTGCAGCATCCCCATGATCATGTGTTCAAAATTCAGACGCTTGACAACTGGTTCATATTTATTACCCTTGCTATGTTCTAAGGTCATGTGATCCCCTTTTGTGGCCTTCCAGCAAGCAAAGTCGATGGGGAACAGAGATTCATTTAACAACTGGATTACTAACTTATCAACTGCAGAGATTCACTTATCAGGGTGTGGCAAGGAAGGTCTTAAAAGGGGGCAAAACTCATTTAGCAAATATCTCAATTGGAGGGAGGGGGGAAGGGGGGAGAGAGAGAGAGAGAGAGAATATCATCCTGACCTCAAGGTTTCTGGGGAGTCCTGGAAACCAAGGACACTGGAAGCCCTCCATTTTTAGGGGAGGGGTATGCTTTTCCAGAGGACAAGGATTGCAACCCAGAAGGCTTGCTCCTTTAATTCCATAAAATTATAATGCTTAATAGATGGAACCTGGAGTGCACCCATATGTGAAAAGACTTAGCAGGTTAAGTAAACCTGGAAACTGTGTTTCCAAAAACATATGAGATTTACATAAACCAAACTGAGATCATTTGGGGCTAGTATGTGGGAGCAGAAGCTGTACTACTTAGAGGAGGACTTCAGACACACTTGGCCAATAAATTCTGATTCGTAGTCTTAAAATTGTCTGCATTTATAAATCTTTTACTATACAACCATTAAGTACATGATTCATTATCAGAAAATCAAGGAAGAAAATTTAGATACAGGACTAGAACGGTTTTGTGGTTTACCTGGAAGGGTAGGAAGTATGCAGGTACAGCTGCTGTTTTTACTTTCTACACCATATCTTTCTTCTAGTTTGGCATGCAAGCTATAGAACTGGCTGTAACGCCGAAATATCATATATCTGTTCTTCCCTTTTGTTTTCACCTCAATCACAAATACCTAGAAAAGAAGAATTCAAAATTCCTGACATCTCCAGTTAAAAAGAGTTTAGACAACACAAATACATTTCTGCTTAAAATGTTGAAGAATTGGTCTAGTCTAATTGTGTATAAGCTTCCTAACTTCTTAATACAAGGAATTCAGGAAAATAGAAATATGTAAATATCTTTATTATGTGTCCTCCACAGTGCAAGATGGTTTTTGTTCAATACAATAATACAGTGAGAACATTAATGCTTGATTTAGAATAATATTTAATCATAGTTCAGCATATTGAATGAATTAACCTTGGTTGCCCATACATCTCCTCTCCTATCTTTTCTTGATAGAATAAAAAAAGGATTGATTGTAGCTGGGATCACATATCACACTAAGATTGTTTTAACCATAATGTGCTGATTTCTAACATTACAAATATTTTGAGGTAGAAATTATCATTGCATTCCAAATTTTTAAGGAGTACAGCTCTCAAATGCCAATTCTACATAACAAAAATAGGCTGGCTAGGAATTCTAGGTCTTCTGTTCCATATCTGCTGAGTGTCTATTTTGGAATAGAGTACTCTTAAGTCATGGACTGTGGTTTACAAATGATAATTGTTGGATTCCTCATGCTATCTCACAAAGAAACACATGTTATGGAGTGAAAACCTATATCTACTCCTAAAAACACTCATGGGGTGGGCCAATTCCATTGGATGATATGATTCCTCGGGTAGCCTGGGTCCGTGTCATAAAAGGTTTTAAGGGTCATAACCAACCAGCAGACCGGCAAAAACTACAGCTCACACAATAGCAGTGTTTCATGGGTCACCCTAAGACTCCCTAGAACTGTCTGTGCAGCTGCATTTTGCACCAGGTGCAGCTTCTGAATATTCTTCAAGGGTAGCCCCATGTAACACAATTGCAGTAGTCCAAACACAAGATGACAAAGGCATGAGTGACTGAACACAGGAACTCACAATCCAGGAAAGGGCACAACTGGTGCTTAATATGAAACCGTACTAAGGCTCTCCTGGCACCCATAGCCGCTCAGTCTTACCAGGGTTCAGTCAAAACTACATGCCTCCACTTTAGATATTTTCAAAAGTATTTAATTTCATATGTGGTCATTTGAATTGTGGATGGAGAATCTGGACCATGTCTCCTGCTTCCCAGTAAGTAATTTTCAGACTGGGATAGAAGAAGTAAAACAAGATAATCAGTTGACTTTTGTCTTTTATTCCCAGTGGGTTGCATTGGTAGTAAGGGTCAACTTTGCTGAGTATTGCTTCCATTTTTAATCAACTATGATTAATATTAACTCTGACTAAGAAAAATTGTCCCTAACTTAGCGTTCTTCAGATGTGCTTTCCGAACATGTTGACTGAAAGTTAATGAAGTGAAATCCAGCATATCTGGAGCATAACACTGGAGATGACTGATTTAAGTGAACAATCTTAACCATAGTTTAAATGGGCCATTTTTCCTGAATCAAATTTAACAAACATTGATCACAGACTGTTCAGGTTAAAATGCTGATAATGAAGGAAAGCTTCTAATCTTTCCCATTTCAATTGGGAGACAGAAACGTATGAGGTTGTTTAAGCAATAGCGAATTGTGGTCTGATGTGACCTTGTTACAGATTTAAGAGCGTTTTCTACATCTCTAAAGTTTCTATAAACATTCTCAGTCATCTAGGTCATGGTTGTTCCAAAGGTACTTTTTCAAAAGGCAACTGAACTTTCTTCTGAAGTTTTGAAAAAGTTCTTGGATGAGAAGTGAATCATCTTCAACAAAGATGAAAACAAAGAAAATCCAGCTGTCTTTTGAAAAAGCACCTTTGGGATCGCTACAGTTTCCAATATCCATGGTGTGATAAACATCAGTAATTGATATTGAAACCAGGGAAACAAGTGAAACAAATCCAGTGAAATTAGTCATTTCACTTTAAGAGCCTTTTTATGAAATAGTGGATTTCCTCTACTTTCACTCTCCCCATTCCTGGTATAGCATAGATCAACATACACAAGAAAAATATTTTCTTACATAATAACTGGAGAAACCTCTCTTCTCTTCAATATCTGCAATATTAGCAGAAACAGGTACATCATCTGGAAGCTGGTCAAAGTCACTAAAAGATACATTAAAGTGATTATTGCAACAGGTGATGACGTATGTTGATGAGCATACATTTCTAAATGCATATTTTTTGTTAAAATCCAGATAACTCACCAATCTTGAAGTATAGATACCCTTCAGCTATATTGCCCTTCTAGCCACTCTGATTGGGAATTTATGGGGAAAGAAGTCTAGGAAGACACTAGTTTGGGGTGACTGCTTACAACTTCCTGCCAATATTTTTCTTGCAATGTGTGTGTGTGCATTTCTGCATGATAGCTTATATCATTTAAGGAAATCGGAAAGCTGCCAGAGGTAGCAACGGTGAGTTATTAATGTATTGTTTTTATCCTTTTAATAGAAAGAGATATGGCTGTGGGATTTTCTGTAATAAGTGCCAAAGGTAGTTAACAGGAGACTTTCTATTTCTATTTGCAACTCTATCTTAGACAAAAAAATATCTTGGGCTAGCCTGGCATAGGTGCACTTGAAAAATAAAAAGAAGAAACAAAAGCGTACAATCAGAACAAGGAGAACATCAATGCACAGACATTTTTCCCTTCCTGCAACTGAAGCTGCATCACATATTTTTAAAAATCTGAACAGCTTACACCAACTTTGAAAAGGTATTGAGCCTGAGGCAAAGGCACAACAGGAAGCCCTTAGGAGAAAGTATCCAAATGACTCACCTCTCATCTCGTAGCTGCCTTGGATGAGACATTCCTCCAGGCCCTTCTTGCCTTTCAAGACCCCCAAAGAGCCAATAAATTAAAAGTCTTTCCCCTGCACTTCAAGCAGCTGAACAGCAACCCGTGGGGTGGAGGTGGGCAAGAGAAGGGAGGTATTATGACAAACTCTCTGCCTTGGTTAATGAACGGTAACTCCTCTGCAAGGTTTCGGCAATCTCTCTCTGCCTCGCAGCTTGATTCTAACTTTCCGGAAATATGCTTTTTCTTAGTTCTCTCCACCCATGGCCGTTTAAGGAAGTGCAACTGAAAGCAACCTTTTGAAACAGAATATGAGACATGACAAACGTGCTTGTGTCAAAAGTACCTTAAAGGAAAGTCCATGAGAATAAATTGCAACTGAAATGAGTTCTACCTGTCAATGACTACTTCAGTTTCAACCACAATAATACAGGAACTAACAATAGATACAAACTCAAAGTGAACCGCTCCAGACTCGATTGCAGAAGATATGACTTCAGTAACAGAGTGGTCAATGCCTGGAACTCACTACCTGACGCTGTTGTTACATCCTCAAACCCCCAAAACATTAACCTTAAACTGTCTTCTGTGGACCTCACTCCATTCCTAAGAGTAGGGGGCGTGCATAAGTGCACCAGTGTGCCTACCGTCCCTGTCCTACTGTTCCCATTTGTTCATACTCATTTGTTATTATGCATATGCTTATACCTGTTTATACCTATATGTTTATATGGTATCTTTACACTTATACTTGTTTTCTCATACATGCTTGACTACATACATACATACATACATACATACATACATACATACATACATACATAAAATTAAAAAATAAATTGCAACTGAAATGAGTTTTCCATCGAGTTTCACATTTATGTTCCACATTCTCCATCCTCACATCACCCTTGAACTGTTTAGCTTTCTTTGTTTGCTTATTTGTTTATTGATCTTCTGCTTTTCAAAACCGCAGCCTCTCAAAGCAGCTGACAAGCAATATAAGCAGTACTGAATAAAAGTGGATAATACTGCAAACTATTGTGATTAATAATAATATTCTGAATAATAAGCAAACTATTGTGATTATTTCAACAAAGCAGATTGGGAATGGGTAGCTCTGCAACTGAACCAGCTTTCCCCCTCACCTGTCTTCCTCCTCTTCTGTATAAGTGTTTCGATTGTATGCTTTATAGAGCATCATCGCAGATCATGGGGGACCTTAATTTTGTAAGACTGCAGACTAGGAAATGACCAGAGAAACCTGTGCATGGCTACTGTATTTGAAAATGAGATCAGGGCATGCACTTCATAGGAGAATAAACACTATCTAGCTGATGAGATCTGTATAATTAATAATCCAGTAGTCTATTTGTGCATTTGCTAGAAACAGGATCATGTGAAGTTATGGTGTTTATATACAGCCATCGTAGAGGATGAACTAGAAATGATGACCTTTCCCATCTTGAATCTACTGCTCTCACTGCTAAGCAATAGCAATCCAGCTCTGGAGAATGAATATTCAAGAGAAAAGAGAAGGAAGTTGAGGGGCAATATGACTTTGGCAATAATGTAAGGATGTTACAGCACAGCATAAAATCTACTTCTACAAATGTAATGGCTATTGTAAACATCTGCTTACATTATACGGACCATCACAGATCTCCAGGTCTTCCATCGGGCTCTAAAGACGTTTTTATTTACCCAAGCCGGGCTTTCCTGATCCCTCTTTTATACTTTAATTCAATTTTAAATTTTACATTTTTAAATGTAAATTTTAAGTTCGGCTAGTATATTTAATTCTTTTAAGTGGTTTTTAATTATTGTATTCAAGTTTAGTGTTTTTATTTTTGGCTGTGGGAGAAGGGCAGTATAAAAATTTAAATAAAATAAAAAATAAAATAAAAAAAGAAATTATATGTATGCACGAAGAGAGACGATGAAGCTGGAATTCATTTTTGTTGGATTTGTAAATGTAGCAAAACAGCACATCATCCTGTAATGAGTTGCATTTCTTCTCAGCTCTAGATTTCAATATTGCCCCCAGTATAATATTGCTGCGAGAACATCATTTTTTCTCTTTTGTTCATCTTATCCCAAGCTGTGAGTGAAACACTCTGAAGTTGTCATTAGGTGTACCCCTTAAACGGTACCATAAAGGATACTCTTTAAGACAATACTGTCCTCACAATAGTTTCAAAATCAGTCAAATCTAGAATATTTTGTCAGAAGCAATCAGAAGTGTATTTAGGGAGTAAATAGTGGAAGTGCAGAGCAATCACTTGCTTTATGCTCACTAGCCAGTGTTCTTTTGTTCTCCCTACTGGCACTCTATTACCTCAGTTCCTTTCATGTCTCCCACTTGCTTACCTGAACTCTGGTTTTCCAACAAGAGGATGAGAGCAGATCCCTAAACTTATTCTGGGGAAAGAAGAGTGAGTGTATTTGCACTTTAATGTTTTTTTCTGATATGTACCCTTAACTTTAGAGTTAAACCTCGTTTTCCTCATTATGGTATGCAAAAAATAAGGAAGGTTAGTAACTTTTGTTGCTTATTTCCAGTTGTCTTATGTTTGTCAGTTTCCACCATACCTGCCCCTGTCCTCCCAGAGCCCCATACCTATATAATGCTGCAAGGGATGTGGTTACCCAATCGCTGTCCGATTCAGATTCCTGCAGTACAGTACCAAGTTTATTTCATTATGATGGCAGGGTCTATCTGCCTCCTCTCTTTGGCTATTTCCCCTCTGTTTTCACTTCTTTCTTCATTTGATATCAATTTTACTTGAGAAATGCCCAAATGGGATGTGGCAAGAGGGCGAAAAAACCAAAAAAGTCACGTATAATGCTATACTTCGGGATACCCATTTTCTGTTGCAATTGGTAGATGTTTACCATCAGGCTGGTAGGGGATGGCATAGGAATGTGATAAGAAAACCAGTCCCCTTGCCTATAATGTCTCTGCAATTAGGACAACTCTATTTAAGGAGTAACCTAGAACAGATGCAACAAACGTAGCAAAGGGATTGGCAGTGGTGTCACACTGATTCAAGTATGAGTCAATTGTATTGAGTGAATTGCATGCACAAGTGGTAGGAAAATGTCCTAACTTGGTACAGTAGCTCTGACAAGAGAATTGCCTCTTGATGAGAGGTGGGGTTTAACTAAGAAATTTAACTCAATTTAAGAACTTCCTGTATGTCAACACGTCACATAGCATGCAAATACAAATGCAAGCCCTTACAGTCTGGTTTTAAGAGGGCTTAAAGATCTACAAATATTGCAAATCAGCAGGTATATATAAAGAGGGAAAATAAAAAAAGCTAATAGTTCTTCTTATATTATAATTTCCTCTCTCTTTTTATTTTTTTCTCCTTTGTCTAATTAATTCTTGTTAAATTTGCTGTTTATCTATTTTTTCCTTTTATTAATAGAAAACACACATACACATAATACAAGGGAAACTTTAATAAGTAATCTGCTTAAGATCAAAATCTCTAATATATAAAATTAATTTGAGGCTTTTAACAGTTATTTTTCAATGGATGAAAAAGCTAAATCACTCGTAATATTGCCTAAATATTGATTAACATTGACGGAATAATTTTTCTTTCCCTTTTCTCAGTATTCTAAGTTATTGAAATAATAGAATGCTAATAATTTTAAACAGATTATATAACCATCAATGTATAGATTTAATGCAAGTTATGTATAGAACATAATGTTCTAAGACTTATAAAAAGAAAAGAAAGAGAATTGTCTCTTCACTTATCACTTTCATTTACCTCTGTAAACTTTGCCAATAAATGCCCAGCGACAGCTCTCATTCTCCTTCCATTCCTATGAACACTGACAATATTCCCATTTTACTGATTGTAAACTAAGAGAACCAGGCCAAACAACCCATGACTTTAGGCTCCTTCTATTCCCGTCCCAAAGTGGGGAGGATTCCATATTTCATTAGCCTTTCATCAGTTTGAGCAAGGACTAATTCACATAAGACCAACATTACAGTACTAAATGACACAGTATCAATAGTAGAGACCTTCAAGTTTCTAGGCTCTATAATATCTCAAGATTTAAAATGGACATCTAACATCAAAAATGTCATCAAAAAAGCACAACAAAGAATGTTCTTCCTGCACCAATTCAGGAAGCTCATACTGCCTAAGGAACTGCTGATACAGTTCTACAAAGGAATTATTGAGCCTGTTATTTGCACCTCTGTAACTGTCTGCTTTGGCACTGCAACCAAATACAATTGCTACCAACCTGCCTTCCATTGACAACCTGTATACTGCATGAGCCAGAAAGAGGGCTGAGAAAATAAATACAGACCTCTCACATCCTGAACATAAACTGTTTCAACTTGCTCCCTCAAAACGTCACCATAGCGCACTGCATGCCAAAACAACTAGATACAAGGACATTTTCCCCCCATGCTATGCTAAACAACTAAACAACTAATTTCCACAACATTGTCAAACTACCTAGTAGGGCTGTATTACTATTATCCCTCTCATCTTTCCTATTACATATTTACTTATTTTGTATGAGAATAACCTTGTTGCTTGTATCTTACAATTTATATTGATTTATTTAGTATCCGAATATGACATATGTTGATTGCTTATTTAGTATTCTATGACTATCATTGAGTGTTGTATCCTATGAATTATGATGAATGTATTTTATGATTATGGTCATAATTTATCACTTATGGTCTATATGTACGTTGAGAGCTTTTGTACCAGAGACAAATTCCTTGTGTGTCCAATCATACTTGGCCAATAAAGAATTCTATTCTATTCTATTCTATTCTATTCTATTCTATTCATTGACAAATGAATAGAATCATGCGCAAGAAAGGCTTTCATTGTGATTTTGGAATAACATATTGGGTAAAACATATAGTATGTGCAAATTAATATGTGCTATTTTAAATCTTTAATAATCTTTGTCACTTTTATCTCAAAAAAACCCTAATGTACCTGCTCCCATTGGGGATATGCCACTTATACAGTGCCATATTGCACACTCAAGTAGGAATTCACAAAGCTGTTAACTTAGGTAGGTCATTTAATAAGGTCACCCA
>JANHFO010007308.1:611734-621871 GCA_032468095.1 Pareas carinatus
AGCCTTTTTCTCTTTTCTTACTTTTCAACTTACCTCATACTTTCTAATATCTATCTAGACCCACACCAGTACGGCTTCAGGCCTGGGTTCAGCCCAGAAACGGCATTGGTCGCATAGGTTGATGATCTCTGGAGGGCCCGGGATAGGGGTTGTTCCTCTATCCTGGTTCTGTTAGATCTCTCAGTGGCTTTTGATACCATCGACTATGGTATCATGCTGCACTGGTTGGAGGGATGGGAGTGGGGGGCACTGTACTGCGGTGGTTCTCCTCCTACCTCTCCAATCGGATGTAGGCGATTTTATCAGGAGGGCAGAGGTTGACCCCAAGGTGCCTGTTATGTGGGGTGCCGCAGGCGTCGGTCCTCTCTTCCCGCCTGTTCGACATCTATATGAAGCCGCTGGGCGAGATCATCCGTGGATTTGAGGGTGGAGTTTCATCAGTACGCTGATGATACTCAGCTGTACTTCTTCACCCCAGGCCACTCCAACAATGGCGTGGAAGTGATGATCCAGTGTCTTGAGACCGTGCGGGTCTGGATGGGGAGGAACAGGCTCAGGCTCAACCTCTCCATGACTGAGTGGCTGTGGTTTCCGATGTTCCATTATAACCAGTTGATTCCATCTCTGGTCATCAAGGGTGATATTTTGCCCCCGGTGAAAAGGGCTCACAACTTGGGTGTCTTCCTGGATTCACGACTGTCATTGGAAGATCATATGACGGCCATGTCCAGGAGGGCCTTCCATCAAATTCGCTTGATGCGCCAGTTGCATCCCTTTCTAGATCGGGACTCGTTACGCACAGTCACTCAAGCGCTTGTCAGTTCTTGCCTGGATTTACTGCAATGCTCTCTATATGGGGCTCCCCTTGAACCATACCCAGAGACTGTAGCTGGTTCAGAATGCGGCCGCGTGGGGGATTATGGGGGTCATGGGTCATGTCCATGTGACCCTCCTCCTGCGTGAGCTGCACTGGCTGTCTGTGGTCTTCCGGGTGCGTTTCAAGGTATTAGTGACCATCTTTAAAGCGCTCCATGGCTTAGGGCCAGGGTATGTGCAGGAGCGTCTGTTACCAACTAATATCTCCCACCGACCAGTCTGCTCCCACAGAGAGGGCCTTATCAGGGTGCCGTCAGCCAGACAATGCCGGCTGGCGACCCCCAGGGTCAGAATCTTCTCTGTGGCAGCTCCGACTTTGTGGAACGAACTCCCCCCGGAGATACATACTATCTCTGATCTCCGGGTCTTTTGGCGCGCCCTCAAGACTTATCTTTTTATCCAGGCCAGGCTATCCTGATTTCCTATTTGTCCCCTTGGGGTGGGTTTTTAAACTTTTAATTGAAGTTTTATTGGGTTTAGCATATTCTTAACTGTCAGCCTTAATTTAATTGTTTTAATTAGATTTTAAAATTCGTCTGTTGGTTTGTGTATGTTTTAATGGCTGTACACCGCCCTGAGTCCTTCAGGAGTAGGACAGCATATAAATTCGACTAATAAATAAATAAATAAACAGCATCATGCAGCTTGTTAGTGGATAATTCATTATATTTATTGTATAATAATACTATACTATACTATAGCTAAATCATAGCTATATGTCTCTTACTACATCTAACAAAGCCTGATATATGAAGTGCGATCATTAAATTCCGAGACTAGTCCCATAAATTGAAATAAAATTAACTGATTTAAATTTGGCTGCCCTCCCCTTCAAAGTAGTCCCCTTGGGCAGCTGTACACCAATCCTAGTGCCTCTTCCATTTTTGAAATGCCTCCTGGAAGCTGCATTCTTCAAGCCTATCAAGCACCTTCTGTGATTTGCATTGGATATTCTCTACTGTGCCAAAACGGTGACCCTTCAGCTTCAATTTAATTTTTGAAAAAAGAAAGAAGTTGCAGGGGGTCCAAATCTGGTGAATACGGGGGATGAGGAACGACGACCATGTGGTTACAGGCACAAAACTGGCATGTTGCGAGCGCTCTGTGAGCTGGTTCATTGTCATCATGGAGCATTCATTTGTTCTCTGCCCAGAGTTGTGGTCTTTTCCAATGAATGTTCACCCTGAGACATCTCAAAACATTGCAGTAGAAATCAGCATTTACTGTTTGAGCCACAGGGACAAATTCACTGTACACCATCCCACAAATGTCGAAAAAAAGAATGAGCATGCTCTTAGTTGTGCTCTTGACCTGTCGCGCCTTCTTCAGTCTTGGAGATTGAGTACTCTTCCATTTCAAAGACTGCTGCTTGGTCTCAGGATCGTACCCATAGACCCAAGTCTCGTTACCAGTAATGATCCTGGACATGAATTCTGGGTCATCCAGGGACCACTGGTGGAGATCTTGACAGACTTCGAGATGCCGAATTTGATGTTAGCTCTCTGCTTCAATTTCAAGTCCATCACGATTTTGCAAATGTGCGGATGCTAACTAAAACATCTGTAACACAGGATTCAATAAAGATAGTGCTTTCAAACTTTGTGAAGCTTCTCCTCAAAGTTGTTATACATCACTACTGCACACGCATGGCAATAGCATGAGCCATTCCCCCATAGTGAGTACAGTCTCAGAATTTAATGATCGCACTTTGTATTCAGTTAAAGTCTGAAAGTCCAACAGAAATCACCAAGGCTCATTGTTCTGTTTTACACCGCATACAGTAATTTCATTTACATAAAGTTGAAATGCTGGCCTATGTTTTTCTACATGCATTGCAAAGGACTGGATCAGTTGCAACTCTTCCCATCTAAAGGACTTGGAGGTATCTTAAGTATTTAACTCCTGTTTGCAGGAAATTTCCATGTCAGATATTTATAATAAGTATGTTTTGACTATGGATGTATCAACTTTTCCAGGCAGTGCATAATAAGTTGAGACTAGATCCTCCAGCTCCAGAACACTGTACATTGTATAGATATCTTCATTTAAGAATAAGAGAATGCCCTACTTAATTTGATTTGCAGCAAAAAAAGTATTAGATTTATAAAACATCCCTCCGTTCCTTGTATGTGTATGGATGAGAGAAAGTCCATAATTTCTGACATAACTGCATAAGAATTCATAAATATGAATTTTAGTCTTTAGTCTCATTTCTCTTACAGAATTTACCTTTATTCCTGACAAACTTGCTTCCTCCCCCCACCCCGTCACACACACACACACGCACACACACAAAATTATTTCAGCTGGTATGCCTTATTAACAGCCTGCCCTCTATTTAGAACTAATGGCTGACATGCATTGATTTTTTCCCTTCTCTTATTGATTAGGCAGCTGCTGAATGCTCACATTCCACCAAAACATGCAAAGAGAAAGGAGATAAAAACAGTACAGAAACAAACTCTTATGCAGATAATGTGCCTGGAAGAACCTGACTCATTGTGCCAAATCTACACAGAATAGGACAGGGCCCTCTGAATTCCACCCATTAGGGATCTCAGTCACAGAGGCTACAAGAACACAGCCATGTACCTCTCTTGGCAACAATATAGAAGCACTTTGCTTTTTAAAGCGGGGAGAGGAAACAGTAGACAGAGTAAACAGTCTCTCTGAAATGGGATAAATATTTCATAGGGTAGATAAATTTTACTCCTGCTAATTCAAAATACTTGATAGGTTCAAGGATATTTATAAAATTATCTGTATCCCATTGCCCAGTCTCAGTTCCTGGTAATGAAGAGCCTCTTCCATGTAACAATTCCCTGGTAATTGCCTCCACAATAAAATAGCATTGCACCAGTTGACATTTGGAAAACGGTGAAAGAATTTCCGCATTTTCTAATCAAGTTACATTGTTTGAATTTATGCAGCAAGGGGTATAAAAAGAGTAGTTATTTTACTTTTATGGTGGTCTACTTAGCTCTTATTTCTAATAGGTTAAAAGTAAATATAAATGTCTGAATTTGGAGGAAAATAGACCTAATCCTTTTTCTCTATAATTTTTATGCTGTTTATTTAGTATGGCTAATAAATGAACTTCTGAAATTGCTATTAGTATAAAATAGCACTCTTAAATAGTAGCAAATATAAACCTGTGTAACCTTAAAAGTATGATAAAATAACATGAATCGTGCTACCTAAAACTTAAAATCAAAAGCACTTCAAGAATTCAAGAATGAGAGAAATGTTGTTAATTTATAAATGTGGGACGTAATACAAAAAAGGAGAATCTCTAGGTAAATTATGGAAAGAAAGCAGGATGATCAGAGAAATAAAGTGTGGCACTAAAAACATTTGTAAGTCATAAATCCTACTGCATTCAATAGGACATGTAAGTTCATAAGATATCATGAATCGAACACTTGGGAAAACCATATGAATGGCAAGGAAAATTCTGCAGTGAATTATGATAAGATTTAGGAGTCAAAATTGACCTTTCAGACATGAAACTAAATTGGTGAACCGAAAAGCTGAAATGGTGTGTGAAAACTCTTTAAAGGTCAGTAGTTCTATCCATTGGCAGATAGCAATGTGAACAAATGGCCTTAAGAAGGCAATTAGGAATGGAAGGGGTGTAATGTTTTCTCATTATTATTATTATTACATAAGGGTTATTGTTATTATTTGGCATATTCTGTTGAGATCTCTTGGTAATTTATTTAAAATGTTGGCAGAAATGTTTGTCTTACAGTGCTGTATTCCTGTTCACTTCAGCAGAATTTCAGAAGTGGAAAGGGCCACTGAAAAGGAATAAAACCAATAAAATAATTATATTATTTCTTGTCAGTTCAGTTACTACTGTTAAATTCAATTACAAGCATAGGTTCGACATATTTGCTAGCACTGTAAAAATGTAGATGCTGTTAGACTTGATTATGGTATTTGTTAGACTTGACAAAATTCCTGTCCTCTTTTATTTAGTTAATCAGTCAGAAGGATCCCTATAATGTCCAAATTAAACCATAGCATTTTACACTGCACACTTAACAGGCAAATTAAAATAAAAGATATTCATTTTATTTTTGTTTAATCTTAACCTTCATCTGTCCCATCCAATTCCTTTCTATCGTAACTTGAAATGAAATTTAACAGTACTCCTTAAAATCACCCCTTTCTAAAGAGAAATCATTTGATTCTCTCCTTGTTCTGCATTTTAGATGTACTTATAAAACTACCCTAGGTTTATGGTTTGTTTTAACTACTATTGAGTGCATAACAGAATATGCAGTCAAATCTGAGAATATTTTCAAAATAAGCAAAAGCACATTAAATTTGTATGGTATTATGAAAAGGACCTGGAGTACTATATATTTGCTCAAATTGTTTTAAGACAACACATTTAATGGATTTTAGTCTTCAGTATTTTGGGATTATGTGATCCCGTTTTCTGGCCATGTTTTTTTGAAAACTAATGAAAGATTCATCAATGAATAATTGATGGCAAATTTATGTAGAATTATACTGCAAAATTACTCTGAGTGTGATCAGAGTAATTGTCACTGTTTTCTGTCTCAGAAATCTATTTGCACCCTCCAATCTCTTTTAGAGTAGAAAGATTTTCTGTTCATTTCCTATAATTGTGAGAGCATCTTAGAACACTAATATTCTTCACCTAGGCTTCTGAACTTGCTAGATTTTACTGCCGAAGTGGTCTCTGTCCTCTTGTTCCAGAGTTTATAATTACCTTTGGCTATCTTTATTTAAAAAAGTAATTAATTATTGCAACCGAAGGCAATAAAATTATTTTTAAAAGCACATTATATAAATTCTATTAACCTTATTAATTGTTTCTGATATCCACTGTTGTTCTACACTGCAACCCATTATGTTTCTTTACTACTATCTTTGCTTCTGCTGTTAAATTCAGATTAGTAATAGTTTTACTACCAGCAGTTCCACAGTAGTAATGAATTCTATCAACTTTTAGAGTCACCAAGACATCAATGTGCTAAAATAACAAGTGTGGATAGCTATATTATTTCAACAATGGCTGAACAATGCTGTAAAGATGCTCTAGTAGGTAAATAATTCAAAAATGACAAATCATGATTCCAGCTTCATTTATTTATTTGCTTGTTTTGTGGGGAGAAAGGAGGATGAAATAACGTAGTTGCCTAGCTTATGTAGCATAGCCATGGACAAATCACAAACAATAGTAAAATAGTAGTAATAATAATAATAGTAGTAATAATAATAATAGCAGAACAATTGTGACAAAGGTAATACCAATTGTAATAGTCTCATACTATCTCAGTGTTTGTGAATTGTGTGAAAAACCAGGTCTTTAAGTCTCTGAACAAAGCTTAGAGGCTGAGTACCTGCCAGATCGAAGAAGGAAGGGCATTTCTTTCTCTTTTTTACATAAGAATTTTTTATTTTTGAAACAAACAATAACAGACAAAATGGTTACATCTTCCCATCGACATCAGACAGCTGAGCATACATTTCAAACATCTTTCATCAGTCCTTATCCAATCTAATCACATTATTTCATGGCTACTCCTAGAAACATATCTAACCATCAATACAGCTTCATTTCCATTTAAATAGTACCATATTCTATAACAGTGGTGGCAAACCCATGACATGGATGCCAGAGGCGGCATTCAGAACCCTCTCTGTGGGCACATAGGCTGTAGCCCCAACACAGATTTCTTTACTAGAAAGTCATAGAGACGTGGGGTTCCCCTCCCGTTCTCCACGTGCACCTGAGGACATTTCTGACATCACCCGCCCCTCTGCCCAGCAGCCCAATGGGAGCGTTTCCTCCCTTCCCTGTCTGAGATAAGGTGGGCAACTCAAATGTGGCACAGAATCTGTGGCGAATGTGAGCGAGGAGAGGAGCTAGGTTGGAGGGGAGCATAGGCCACAGCGGGCTGTAGAAGCTGGGATATGCCGCCAGAAGGCCCGTGGTGAGCTCGTGTAGGCCGCCAGCGGGGTTGCAAGTGTGAGGGGTCATCGATGACCACAGGGGGCACGTGTTGCCGTGTTGGCACTTTGTGATAAATCAGTGACTTTTAGGTTGCAGTTTGGGCACTTGGTCTCGAAAAGGTTCGCCATCACCGTTCTATAACATTCTCTTTAAAAAAAAGGGAAAAAAGAATTCCCAATTGTATTGATAGTCATTAAACTCCTGCCCTGATTTAGCAGTGAAGCTCCAGAATTATAAAACTACTTCATTTTAAATGCTTTTATCTATTTATCTATTCAGGGGAGGGGGTTCCCCATATCTTCCCTCTTATGTTCTCTTGTTTGTCTTTTACCGCCAGAATTCCCTATAAACTTCCTAAACTATTTAATACTTTCAAATTTTATACAAAGTTCTAAAAAAAAGAACCAAAGAGGAGAAGAGGAGAGAGAAGAAAGACAGGGGAAAAAAGAAGAAACAAAAAATAAAGTCACATTATCATCCATCTCCTAACATTGCTAAATAGCGAAATTCACCAATTGTTCAACAACTGTTACATCCCTTCTAGACATCCTGAATCTTCTAGCTAATTAATATTTTTATAATTATTCTATATAAATCATTACATCATGGCAAAATTTGTCTTTTTCTATCACGCATTAACTAAAATTCAAACTATTTTTGCATTCATATCAAATCTTTTTCCATATCAAAATGCAATTTTCAATACCCTCAGCAAATTAAATAATAATCTGTTTTATAACACCTCCCCAAATTTCTCCCTCTTAACAACTTTAATATATCATTTTTTAATTATATCAAATTTCTTAAATTGCCCTCAAATATTCTAAAATTAACATTATTCATTTACGATATTTTTATCTGCCCAAAGCTTCCCCATAATTTCCACAATTTAATTTCTTTCCCTAGAAGGAAGGACATTTCAGAGGGCAAGGGTAGCTATGGCGAAGGTATACCGCCTAGGTCCCACTACAACACGTAACAGAAAGAATTAGAAGTATGCCTGCCCTTTCAGACCTAGTAGAACATACATAAAGAGAGGCAGCCTAACCTGGTCCTAGGCCATTCAGGGCTTTATAGATGATAACCAGCACCTCGAATTTCACCTATAATATAATACTGTGTATGGATTTGTTATTATAGTTAAAACTTGCTGCATTCTGAACAAAGATTGTGCATTTCTTCTTTTAACATACAATTTACATGGACTAAGTCATGCTGACTTTCTAATGATAAAGGAGGATGCCTCCAGCAATGAGTAAATGATATGATAATTGCATCTGGAGGTGAAAAGAAACATTCTCGCAAACTCCTCTTAAGTGGCATGACACATTCCACTATAACACTTTTCTGTGTTGCAGAATTGGAGTAATTCCGCACTCTGATAACCTGAGAATGTATAGTGCTCAAAGTTTAACTTCCATAATTCTAAGCAAGAATGATCGGCTGGCCTCACTAGAGTATAATTGTGTAGTTGAACTACTACAATAAGCTAGGCCAATGTCTGTATATCAGATTCAGGGTTTCAGTGAACAAGTCACTGTTTTAAGTAGATCAAAGATTTTAAGGAAATCTTTCAGGCCCAAGTCTTGGATCCCATTGAGGGCTCAACTGCAGATTGCCAGAAAAAACTCTTGCAGTACTTATGAATAAACTTTGGTTTGTATCAATTCTATTCATTCTATAAATAGTAACTAACTGAGCCTGCATTTCTAAAACAAGAACTCCATACAATTTAAACAGAAATTCAGGGAGGGGGGTTGCCTCAAAATCAGAGAGATGCTTTTCAAATCCTATGGAGGACAGAGGAAATGACCTTGAGGGACAGAAGGAAGAGCTGCTACCAAAACCATGATTAGATAAAAGAGACCTGAGACTGGGGCAGGAATGTAACCTGAGTAAATGCCTCAGACAAGACCCTCCCTAGTTCTGACAAAGATAAAAAGAGGGGGGGGAGGTACTCAGACTTGCAAATTTCTATTACTGTAGCCTTACAATAAATATAGTCCTGACCTACATGACATCAAATGCTAATCTGATCTACCTTGAAGAGTTGACACATCCAGAGAATGTCAGATCCAGGAATATCTCAAAGGATTCAAATCCTCTATTTAGTTTCAATGTACCCAGAAGCACATTGCTCCTCAGGGAGCTCCATATCTCTCCCCTGGAGAACATGACACTAAGGACCATACTGACTGGAAATTTTAGCAGGCCTGTACATCACACCCAAAAGATAGTCAAATAAAGAAAATCAGAGCATGGTCATTTAAAGCATGCATAGTGTATAATGATGCTCTCAGCGTAAACTCAACTTAGGAGACAGGATGGTGCAGTGGTTAAAAGCAGCACTGCAGGCTATTTCTGCTGACTGCCATCTGCCATTAGCCATCAAGTTCTCACTGACTCAAGGTTGACTCAGCCTTCCGTCCTTCCGAGCTCAGTAAAATGAGGACCCAGATTGTTGAGGGCAATATGGTGACTGTGTAAACCGCTTAGAGAGTATTGTAAAGCACTATTAAGTGGTATATAAGTCTAAATAATAAATAACTCGTGAGAACTGCATCCATGCACTTTTCCAAGCAGCATTATGGAAGTGACTTGCCATTGTTTTCTTTCAGTTTTCATTCCCCATTCAAATATCTATTCTGCTTAGGTTCTGACAGTAGATAATGTCATATATGTGCTGTCACTATTAAAGCAAAAAAAAATGAATGAAACAATTATTTCATTATAGATTTAATGAATAATGAAGTAAAGCAAAGGAAAATAATCTAGGGAAAAAATGAAAACAAAGAATGACAGAATAGAAGAAAAGCAGAGCCAGAACATTAGAAACTGTGGATCTCCTATTCTCTTATTCGCTTTTTGTGTTCCTCTTCTTGCTTTGGCATGCGCTAAGCTCAGAAGGTACACTCTGTTGAGCCAGGCCATCAATAGCATGTGTTCTTGCAGTTGAGGTTTATGCAAAGCAATATGGCAAAATTAAGGCAACCCAAATGTGGAGCTGGCATACCGTAGATCTCGTATACAAACGCGATGCGGTTTCACTACAGGTAGTCCTCAACTTATGATCCCAGTTGGGACTGGAACATTCATTCCTAAGCAATGCAGTTATTTAGTGAGTCAATATATGGCCACCCCTGATTTTATTTTTTATTTATTTATTTTATTTAATTGAATTTATATACCGCTCTTTTCCCCGAAGGGACTCAGGGCGGTGAACAGCCATAAAAATACAACAAAGTGACAAGACATATACACAAAAAACA
>JANHFO010007308.1:632076-644007 GCA_032468095.1 Pareas carinatus
ATAGATAGATAGACAGACAGACAGACAGACAGACAGACAGACAGACAGACAGACAGACAGACAGACAGACAGACAGAACTTCTTCCTTACAAAGAAGGTGTTGAGATGGACGCCATCTGAGTGCATTTATTTATTTATTTTTCAATTTTTTGAAACTTCCATCTTTCTCAGAAATCTAGCATAGTTCATTATTTATTAACAATAATTCCAATAATTTGCTGCCATTTCCAAAATCTCGACCTGGAACTGATGGTTTCAGAATTAACAATGACACAGACTTTATAAATAATAATCAATACCTTGAATTTATGGAGAGAATTTTCATTTCTATTGTTCTGTACAGTTCCTTCATGCTCATGCCTAGGTTATCAGTACTCCTTGAATACCTCTGCCTTTGCTTGTCTGTTTAATGTAAAGGTCAACATATCAAGCACAATAGCTTTGATTCCTAAACCATATTTCCTGTACGCATGCTATGATTATTCCCTCATGACATATATCCTCCTGGTTTCTAACCTTTGTTACTGAACAGACTTTCATAATGAACAGCCTTTGATTCACAAACTGTTTATCTCCATAAACTGCAACATTCCAGTGATACTGATGGATATATTTACAATTCTCCCTGTTCATAATGAGATACAGGGTCAAATTGTTTGGATGACAATTATGTAATCATTCTGAATTGTCTTCAAGGGGAGCCTGTTTAAAACAAATTGCAACAATCTAGTTGCAAGGTGACAAAGGCATACATTACTATTGCTGGGGTCTCCTGATCCAGAAAAAGTCACTTCTGGTGCACCATTGCAAAAGCCATCTTGATCATAGTGGCCATAAATCCACAATGGTACCTCCCTCCAAAGTTATACACTTGCTTTTTTTCAGGGGTGCTGAAGTGTCACCACATGCAGAGGTTAAAATGGAGGAAGTCTGGAACATAAATCTTTTGATGATATCTTCATCTTGTTGCTAGTCATCCATGTTTGTTCGCTTCCATCCAGCTCCTCACAGCCTTCAGGCACCAGGTGAAGCTTTCCACTGTATCTGTAAGACAATATTGGCTAGACATATAAGAATGGTTATTACCAGCAAACAGATAAGACCTCACTATGAATTGGCAGAGGATCTCTTCCAATAGCTTCATGTAGATGCTTAACAAAACTGGGGAGAAAGCAAAACCCCCAAGACACTCCACACTAAAATGCCCAAGGGTTCAATTTTTACTTCCTCACCAACATGGACTGTAACTCAAGCAGTAAGCATTGCTCATGCAGGAGCAGAACCATTGCAAACCACTGTACCCATCAGCAAGATGAGAAAATAAACTGCAGAAGAAATATTGCTACTTATTGATGTAGTTTATAATAACATAACCTTGAAACCCTGAAAGCATCATCTCCTCCTTCTGTCTTAGATCCAACAGAATTAAGACAGAGTCAGTTTATTTTTTAAAAAATAGTTTTCTTCCCAGACTTAATTCATGTTCTGCTAGATGTTGCATTTCTTCCCCTAGATAATTTCTGTGCTTCTCATTAGTACCCAAATCCCATGTTTACTGATGGTCCAGAGAATATCATGACCAGTGTTATCAAGTGCAATCGAGCAATCAAGCAGGGCAAGGAGAGGTACGCTCCCTTAATCTAGATCCTGCTGCAGTTCATCTACCAGAACAAGTCAATTTTTCTGTTTAATGCCCTATACCAAAGCCAGACTGGAAGGGATCCATACATATTGCTTCATGCATGGCCATATGTGTCTCCCAGTTCAGTGCAAGGATCAAATATATAGTTGATGGAGCTTGCAAATAACTCTGACCTTTGCTCAAAGTTCACAAGTTTGAATCTCAAATCACCTGTCATGAGACTCTACACAGTCAGCATCCAACTCAGGGTGAATATGGGTGATTTTGTTTTGAAAATGTTATAGGTCATAGTACCCTGCAAGTTCTCCCCAACAGGAAATAGGTAACTCTAAACAAGGGATTTGCTTGCAACTCGAAAGTGCAATAATTGTAGGGAGATGTCAACCTTACGTCCAGGTTATGGTCAATTATATTTGCTCTTTGTCTTCTTCCATATCACTCCAGTTGTGTCTCATGACACTTGATCCTCTCAGTAATTCAAGAAATTCCCTGGATTGATTACCAGAGAGGTCACTCAAGAGAAATCCTGTTAAGTACTTTCACTCCCTCCTTACTGTCAGCCAGGCATCTGACTGAACAGCCTGTCAGATTGTTGGCAAACTTCACAACTTCACTCTGAGAATGATCAGAACCCATAAGGCAGCTCAGGCAGATTCTTTTAATTTAGTTTCCTAATGTAGATTAATAAACATATCCAGCCACTTCTTAACCAGGAAGTGCCTTGTCCATATCGAATGAGCAATGGAGATGACCTCTAGCTCCAAATCACATTCCCATTATTTTACAGTAAAATTTGGATTCAAGGCTTTTTGTTTGTTTCTTTATTAGTATTCCACATTTATTATTTTTACAAACAACTAAAATATCCAACACAATTTCCTCCCCTTATTTTCCCCACAAAAACCCTGTGAGGTGAGTTGGGCTGAGAGAGAATCACTGGCCCAAGGTCACCCAGCTGGTTTTCCTAGCTGAAGCAGGATTAGAATTCAAAGGCCTAGTGCCTTAATTACTAGACCAAATTGGCTTGAACTGGTTTCCTATTCAGGCCTATGATAATGTGTGATGAATCCACATTTGACATGAATCTATGAAATCTAAATTATCCTTCTCTCCCACCAGGATATTTTTTTAAAAATCCCTGCACCAGAGGCTGTGGGGACCCATCGCTACTCTGGACATGAAGTCAAATAACTTTACTAAGGATGTTGAACAACATCTTTACCTTATCCTGCCATCCATAAATAGGATGCCACATCCAGCCACTTGTGAAATGGGACAACTGGCCACCAATGGTTAAATGGAGTTTAATCATTATATGAATAATTCTTGGAATTTTTACTAATTTAAGAGCATTAAAAAAGTAATCTTAAAAATGATGAATGTTTATCATATTGTTTACGACTCTGGCAGGTAAGTCATTTATCTTTCACATACTGATTAATGGAGATCAGATCCTTGAATGACTGTTTAACCAAACCTGCTCAGTCATTAAAGAGAGAAGGAGAGAGAACAAGAAAGGCTAACAGAGTTATGAAAATGTAATGCATCTCAATCTCTTCTACAAATTCAACTTCCCCACAAATTCTTTTGACAAAATTGCATTGGTCTTTCCAGTGTCTCTAGTTTTCTGATGCATGAAATTGTTTAGAGATAAATATAATTGATTGAATCAGAAAGTAGATGAGAATCATATTGTGTTCTTTACTGTTATATTAATCAGTGATTATGCGTTTTACAGTTTTTGAATATTTCTTGGGTCCATTATTAACCAATTACAATTGGAAAAGAGATACAAAGATACTGAACTATTGCAGGTTTATTTGTTAAATGCTTTATAACCTAATGGTACTTTGTTTAACAAAGAAATCTCAATATTGGAATTTCCCAACAGCTTAAATAAAGTACTTTGTTATACAACATCCACTGTTCAGACAGCATGTCAAATCTTAACATGAATTAGGAAAGGAGTGCTTTTATTGTGTTCACATAACTTTCTGTGACCAAACAAATAAACTACATTAGGCTTTAACTTGGTGGTAAATAACACTGAACCAGAATCAGTTCAGTGTCATTTGATCCTACTATATTAACATAGTTAGTAACTTCCATGACCTTAAAGAGGGAGGAGTTTATTCATGGAGGATAACTTTAGTCATGATCTCTGCATGCTACATCCAGATTCATTAGCACATATGTTCAAGGTATCATACATTGAAGACTTAAATGAGAGCGAGCTATTATCCTCACATTTTATTTATGGGTTTCCCATGGGTATTTGACAGGCCACTTCAGGAAACAAAGTAATGGATCTGGCAGTGATTTAGTCTGATCCTGCAGGGTTGTTCTTATCTTTTTATGTTCTCCCCTCTCTTTCAGAATGTAAAGGTGTTTGAAATGCAAAATTCATAATCTTTTTGTTTGCTTTATTCTATACTCTACACAGAAAACATATACTAATCTGAGTTCTTACAAGAATCTTCAAAAGTGAAGGGAGGGAGACAGATTGATTTCCAGCTATTAAAGAAGGAATAAAACAATAAACATTGAGCAATAGTACCTATCTGTCCTTTTTTTTTCTCTGTAACACACATTGAAGAATAATTAGTATTGATTTTTCTTGCTTTTATTTTGGTTTGCTAACACACATAACGCGCTACATATTTCTCTATTTCATTTTCACTGTCTTCTAGTTGAAGTTTTTTGCTCATCTAATTGTGATGTGACAATTGAATTTAGAGCATTAGGCAGGTTTGACTGGAGTGCAAATAAAGGGGTGGATAGAGAGGGGGAAGATCCAGATATGCTTCTCTCTGAGCTTCTGAAACCTATGGGAGAGATAATTTCAGGGATTTGGGAGAAGAGGAGTGAAAATGGAAAAGGACAAGCAGGAAGGCTAATAGCCCCGCCCTTCCTGCCTCCGAGAGCTAGGACAATTATTCTCACTTACAGATGCTGGCGAAGAGGATCTAGGAAGTGAAAGATTCCCCTCACCCCCCCCACCCCAATCTCCAATGCCTCCTCAGTTTTCCCGGCAGCACCCCTGGCAAAGAGGTAACAGAACTGTTCTTCAGCACCGCGGAGTGATCAGTGCAGGGGAGCTGTCCATTTCAGCACCACCACGTTGATGCAGTAGGTGAAGAGCGGAATTCACAAGGAAAGCAAGGCGAGAGACACCGACGGGCAGCGGATCCTGCAGCCAGCCTTTCTGGTTTCCTCTTCTTCAGAAGCTTTGCAGAGAGGGGGCAGGAAGGGGAAATACAACGCGAAAATCCATCTGGCAGAAATTCCCCCCTCCCCTGCCCAACTTTAGCTACTACCACTCCTGAAGCTCACCATCTCAAGAGAGAGAGAGAGAGAGAGAGAGCAACAACTACTTCTCTACCACTGCCTTGGAGGAAAAATCATGGAAGGCAAATGCTCAGCACCTGTTCAGTTGAAAGCAAAGGATTACAAGGAACTGGCAAGTCTGGCTCGGTGGTAAAAAGGAAAAAAGGAAAAGAAAAACGAGGTCAGAGAAGAAAAGAATTGAAAGAAAAGAATTGAAACCAAAACCAGCAAACAGACAAAGTAAGGGGGGAAATCCAAGGAATATACACTAGGAAGAAAAGAATTGTTCATGGCGCAGGCTGCAGAGCTAAGCAAGAAGACTGAAGGTTGCATCTCTACTCTTACAGTCTCTAACTGTCTAGGTCCAGATAATGAGAGTGTGTGTTGAGAATGCTGCTTCGGTTGCTGCTGCTGCTGCTGCTGCTGCTGCTCCCCTGTTCACTGTGGAAGCCATCTCCAAATTAGCCATCACATATGGAAACTGGAGACCAGAATTTTAGAAAAAGGGATTAAGGCATCTCATTTTGGGGGGAGGGTTACCTATTTTCTTTCTTATTTTCTTTATAATATTATATAAAATATTAACAACTGGAACGTTTTTTCCTTTTGAAAATCAAGTCTCTTCTGTGTGATTTTTTTTTCATTTACACTGATTCAGTGAGCTTTCTTACCTCTTTTTTATATATAGATTCTCTCTATTGATCTCAAATAGTTATTATTAAGATTATCATTTCTTTTACTAACATTTTACACACACACACACACATACACACACACACACAAACAGCCCAAGAATCAGAAAGCAGTTGGGTATTTGTATAATGAAGAATTATGGGGCTCTTTGACAGAGGTGTTCAGATGCTTTTAACCACCGTTGGTGCTTTCGCTGCCTTCAGCCTCATGACCATAGCTGTGGGAACAGATTACTGGCTTTACTCCAGAGGGGTTTGCAAGATGAAAGGAACCGGGGAGAATGAAACCAGCAAAAAGAATGAAGAAGTCATGACCCATTCTGGATTATGGAGAACCTGCTGCTTGGAAGGTATTTAAATCTAGATCTCTCCAATTCTTTCATCTCCCCCCCCCCATGCTCCCCATTCCACCATTTTCTCACTTCCAGCCCAACCACAAAAAAGCAGGGTGTTTGATTTAGTTTCAGAAGAGAACTAGTCAATATAAGTTGTCAATATAAAGCAGGCACGTTTCCATTAACCACCCCCCTCCTGTTCCTCCATTTATCTCCTTATGCTCTGAATTGCCTGATAATTTCTGGTTTCTGTTGAGTTCCTTTATAAAATGCAAGTCAAAAGTTGTGTAATTAGAATGGGTTGTTGGCTTTATAATAATGGGGAAATAAGTGATCTTCTTTGTTGATGAAGTCTGGGACAGGGAAACCAAAGAAAGAAAAGCAAATTTCCTGTGTAGCTGATTTTCTTTGCAACCATGACTGTTATTAAAGTCATTCTCCAAGTGTAAGTTTTGTTATGTCTAGGCGACTGTCTCATTTGGTAAGCTCAAATGTCCCTCATTGTCTTGGTCCAGAAGAGTTTCTTTTTTTAAGCAATGGGAGGGGGAGCTTTCATAATGGTCTCCAGGCAACCATCATATAGTTTGGGGTGGATGTGGCTTTCTTTGCTCTCCTTTCTAGAACTTGGGGCTGGTGAAGGGAATTTATACACTCAAATCTCCAAATGAACAAGTGGTGGAAACAGGAAGGGTGAACACCCTTTCTAACTATTTCCTCTCCTCCTCCTCCTCCCCCCCTCCTCCTCTAGTGGGAAAGTGAAGGAGAGCATGCCAAGCCTGCTCTCACCCATAATATGCCGGGATGGCAGCTGGAGAAACCGCAGGCAGCTAGCTTCTGAAAAAATCAGACACTCAAAGAGGAGAGGATCAGTGTACAAGAGATGTAGGGGTATCAGTGTACAAGAGGAGTCGATGATGATGATGATGATGATGATGATGATGATGATGATGATGATGATGATGATGATGATGATGATGATGATGATGATAACTATGGAGAGGGAAATCAAATGCTGATTGTTCAGATCTTCCGTAGTGTTGGGGTGCTTGATAGATAGGAATTCCTAATACCCAGTGCTCTTTAAGATTAGAACTTGCATGGGGAAGGGGACACGCGTGTACAGGCTTGGGTTGTGTCCCCGCCTCAAAAGCGAGCTAGTCCTGATAACTGCCAGTGGTGCCTGGGCTGAGAACGGGGAAACATATCCCGGGCGATTGTAAGCGGGATCGTCTGTAGAAGCAGGAACAGATACATAAAATGTGCCGACATGCCCTAATAGTCTTTTCCTCTCTCGCCCCAGCTCACCATTCCCTAAAAAATAGAAAGGGGGAAAGAGAAAGCAAACGCTGTTCTTTGAAAATGATTGTAGCCAGGAAAGAAGCGTCTTCCACTGTTTTCTCGGGGGGGGGGGGCGCCCCGCGCGTCGTTCTTGGTGCAAATGGTTGAGTGATGGCTGAACATGTTTTGAATAGCTAAGTGACTTCATTGAGCGATGGTCTGTTTGACGCATACTGCATTTGGTGCCCTTTCTCTCTCCAAGCCGCTGCCTTTTAACATATCCTGCAGAGGACCTTCCGCCTGGGTATCTTCAAGCCAGGGGTAGCGGGTGGGAAGCAAAAGGAGCCAATTAATCGAGGGTGTTTCAAATACACCCCCGGGGGCGCACGTCCACCTCTAGGGAAGTGAGCTTATACGTTCCAATATTTATCTATCCAGCCAACCCGACAGCCTATCAGGCAGGCGGCCGGTTCCTTAGCCGCGAAATGAAAGCGTGATGTGACCTCTTGATGAAAGAACGCCGTCCGCTAGAAAGCTCAAGGAAAGGGGCTTAAAGGAGGAGGGCTGGGGGCGAGAAAGGAGAAGCCCCTGGCTTTAGGGGCTTTTAGGCAGTGGCTGATGGGGGAGAGAGGGCTGGAAATGGTCGGGAAGGAGCCAAGCGACCCTTAACAGAAATATCGGGGGCGGGGGGGGAGGCTATTGCCGTATATTGTGATTGTGCGGTTGCGCTTCTAGATCCTCGGGCACGTACCTCTGCTCCAGGACATTTGGCGCGGAGCGGGGAGGTGAGGAGGCGGGGTGTCAAGGAGGAGAGCCGGGGGCTTTCTCCTTTCGCCCATTTTTATACGAGTCTCTCCTTCCCCCCTTCCCTCCTCCTCCTTTCCGTCCGCTCCTCGCTCCCACCCTCTCCCCGATCATCCAGAGATTAAAATAGCAAGGAGGTTTTAATTAAAAGCCCCGAATTGTCCCCCTCTCAAGACGCACCGCTTCACCAGCCTCTCGAAACCGGTGGCTCGCGTGCGCACGCCTGTTCTCAACCGACTTCGGGCTCTTCCTTCTAGCACAGTAAGATGGGTGTGAGTTGTAGGAGCAGCAGCCTTGGCTCTGGGCCTACTCGGTGCTTCCCCGCTCCCTTGGATCAGGGAACTATTTTACATGCGCGCGACCTCGCGCCATCCCGCAAAGCCTTTGCAGCCCGGATTGAGGAGCAACGAACGAGCCAAGCGTGGAAGCTGCTTTATTCACGACTCCTCTTCTCCAACTCAGTTTCCTTAAGACCCTGGGAAATAAACGAGCGGGCGCCCCCCTCCACTTGTTGCTGCCCATTCCCCAAAAGCAGTGCCTCGGGAGAGTGTGCCCGACGTCAGCTCGGGGGTCAGTGAGCTTCTCTGCTTTTGACTTGCTCTCGGTTCTGCGCAACTCACCTGAGATCCGAGTGGATGCCAGACCTAGTTGTCCCAAAAGCTGGGATCCTAGTGGATCGCGAACTTTATTGACCGCAAAGGTTTGTCTTTCCTCAAGCTTCTGGTCCCAGAAGATGAGCCTCCATGCTGTTTCTGATCTGCTGCCTTTCAATTCTGAAGGAGGTCTCCTCTACCCCCACTCCCAGAGAAATTCTTTCCATCCCAATTGATCACCAGGAAGGAAGAGATGACTCAATGCCTCTGCTCAATGCCAACGTTTGATTGATAAACTGCTTGGCTGGATTCATGCAACACATTGAACTATATCACTAGGTAGAGTATGATGCAGTGTGCTTTCAGAACCCAAACCTTGTCTTAGCATGGGTGATTTACGATGAACATCAAAACTGTGCTTCATTAACCCAAATCTAGACTTTAGTATATTGTGTGAACCTAGCTAATATTCTGTACAGGTGACCTGGTTTATATAATACACACACATATTAAATACATACCATGTGTTTCTTTGGTTTCAAATAAGCATGAAGCAAGTCATCCCCACCCGATTAGCCTTCCGAAAAGCTTTGAAGACTTGGCTCTTCCGGCAGGCTTGGGGCGGCTGAACTCGCTTGCTACTTGGCGAGATTCGGCCACAAATGTTATGAATGTGCCACGAGCCATTTTAACACCTTCTCACTTTTGGGACTTTTTCTTTTCTTACATAAATGTCTATTTTGTTTTTATATGTTTTAATATGTTGTGAGCCGCCCTGAGTCTCTGGAGAGGGGCGGCATACAATTTTTATAAATAAATAAATACATTTTAACCTGCAAACTTAATGGTAGTTTAAGGTGTTGTTTGAACCCAGATAATTGTGATTTATTGAATAAACCTCGATTAAAGAAGCTTCACCTTCATTGTGAATATCTGAAAGAATAGTGAAATAACTTCTTCAAACTAGAATTTCATTTTTAAAAGTAGCTTTTGTTATAGAGTCTGTAGTTCCTGGCAAGAGGAATTTAGAACTTTTTAAATTTAGTTTAATTTAGATTTCTGTTTTAAGGAGGAATCTGATTTTTCTCGTAAAATGTGCAAAAAAACCCACAGAAAAACTCCAAAATATATTTATGCCTATACCAAGATCTTCTTGGATCCTGCTTTTTAAGTAGCTGCCAGGGTCGTGCTTGTGTTAAAATATGGGATAGGAGTCTGTGGTGAGTCATTGAGGCTCTTCTGCCTGTCCCCTCAACATGACAGCTAAGTTAAGGTGACCTCTGGCTGGTCCTAGTGATCCTTCCAATTCAAATGTATAAGGACAGGAACTGATTAATATTACGAGTTAATACTAGTTCTCATTTTAGAGCTGCAGTCTTATAGAAGTAAGCCCAATCAGAAACAGTGAACTTATCACTTTTTTTTCTTTTCTCTGTAAAATATACTCAGCAGGAATATAACTGTCACTAACCAATATTATATGTCAACTTAATACTTTACTGTGGGAGGCACTGAATTGAAATTGGTAGGACAGTCAAGCAAAATATAACATCCTTCTGGGTCAGGTTTAGATAGACTGAAGTATATACTGAATGTAGACCCAGAAGCAATTTATCTAGCCCCTAATGGTACAATTAAAAAAAGTAGAAACTATGCCCACAATTTTATTCATAAGGAGAAAACATATGTCTATTAAAGTTTTTCAAAATTATGTTGCATTTCCTTCTGGGGGGCTGAATATAACATGTATACACTATATTTGTATATAATGTTCTGGTTCAGCACATGTGCTCCATGAAGGCAGGCTGTCTATATTGTTATTATGGTTGGTCGCAGTCCAGATGTTTAGACTTGATTTGACATTTTATATACCTAATGAGGTCTTCCCAAGGACCTAGGATAGACAGATGTTATTGTCAAATTATTGGTTTGTCTATCTATCTCACCATTTTTCTATATTTCTCATTATCTGTCTTTATGGCAAGCATATCTAATGCTCCTTTCTCCTCCTATTTTCCCTGCAACAGCAGCAATCCTATGAGATGGATTAGGTTGAGAAAGAATGACTGGCCCAGAGTTACACACAGATTTCAAGCTTAAGCAAGCCTAGAATTCACAGTCTCCTTTTTCTAAGCCCACACCTATCCCATAAGCTGCATGCTCAAAGATAGAAAAGAATGCTTATGAATGCAATGAAGAAATTGCAATATTTAATGTCTTCAACTTATTTTTTCACCTAATCAAAACTCCAAATTGTTTTTCCATCTGTGCATTCCAAAAAACATCTTTGTAAGAACATTAGGCTCATAGGAAACTACCTTAGACTCACTCAAATCATCCAACAGTTCTCTGTGATGCTTTTTAGACAATTATTTTTCCTAGCTCTATCTAGAGATGCTATGAATAAAGTCTGAGATCTTTGGCTTGTAAACCAAACTGAACACAGCAAACATTTTTCTCCCAGATGTTGATAACTTTAGAATGAATATTAAATATTTGGAGAATGGTTATATTTTTGTAGCTAATAAATGCTCTCCCCTCTGCCATGCCTGAAGAACAGAATGAGAACCACTTCCAGTTGGAGAAGTATCTGATTTTTTAAAAAAAATCTGAGAAGAAAAGGGTGATAATATGATGAGCAAGAAATTAATTCAAAGACAGTTACCTTTCAGAACAACTTTAATCATAGCTTCTTATGAAAAAATCGGAGGGAGGAAATCTTTAAAAATTACTGGTATAGTTTTGATTACTGATTAGAATAGAAATGTTGAAAATACTCAGTGTGATTAACATCTATATCCATGCATGATATTATCTTCTTACAAATGAAGATTGTTAGCATTGACTAGATAGGGAAGTTAAGAGCTTACATCTAAAGCAGCCTTCAATTCAACCATAACCCAAGAATCCAGGTAGAAATTCTAAAAATTGCAATCCCAACAATTCCAGAGATCACCAGGTTGAAAAGGGTTGCTCCAGAGACTTACTTAGGTATAATTTCAGCTGAATTTGAGAAGCCTTATTTCCAAGCTTTTAGCTTCTTGCTGTAGCAGATTAATTTTCTGTGCTTGTTTTAGGAAAGGATCATTCCAGTTTTTAATTGCTCATTTGCATGCCAAGAAGATGAAATCTGCAGCCTTGCTTCTCTGCCACACGCTTTGTTCTTGCAGAATTTGTTTTCTTTCTTTCTTATGGCTATTTCTCAGTAGTTTATTATCTACTGTTTTCGGTTAATGCTACATCTGAGCTCCTCATGAATA
>JANHFO010007308.1:666286-678692 GCA_032468095.1 Pareas carinatus
CTCGACAGCATCGTTGGGGTGGCCTGGGGTGGAAATGTACAACTGAGTATCGTCAGCGTACTGGTACATGCATGTTATGTTGCCCCTTTCCTGGGCTTCTTTGGTGCAAGGATATATGGGTTAGTTTAGATTAAGACCACAAAGCTTAACCTTTCTTCATCCCTCTTTTTAAGGAAAGATATGTCCACATAGGCAGGCTTGGGATATATTTTAAAAAAAACTTCTATTGGTATCAATGAAAAGGCGAAATATCTTCATCCACAAACCTGTTAATCTTTCTTTTAAAAGGTTATATGGAGAAAATACTTAGGTTTTGCTCATCTGTCCATAGTTGTGCAGATTCTGAATTTGTTCATCAAGTATTTACTCTGGAAAAAAATAGAACTAGGATATAGGATTCTTCAATACCCCCAATTTTATACGCATTACTATTTTATTTAGCCTCAAGCTATGCATTCCATGTCCTAATTTTGAAACTTTTCTGTTTTTATTTCATGTTGCTGAATAATGAAGAACTTTCAGAACTCAATAATATGCAGTCTTGGGCTAGTTAGGAGACTGAAAGTTATTGTCCCGCTATGGATTTTGGATTTTATTTTTTCCCTCATGAACCAACCCAGCGATTTACTTTTTAAAAACTGCAGTTGTTAGGACTTTATCTGTACTTCTAGATAATTTTTCTGAACAGATTTCAGAATTTTTCTGGAAGCTTGGCACTGTTGAGTCAGTACAACTAATAAAGTTTATTATGGTTTTGATTATGTGCCATTAAGTTGGAGTTGACTCTTAGCAACCACATAGACAGATTTTCTCCATTACAATCAGTCCCTAACCTGTTCTTTGAGGTCTTCAAATGGTGTACCCTTCACCACTGCAACTGAGTCTTTCCACTTTGCTGCTGTTCATCCTCTTTCTCTGGGTCTTTGCATAATGTGACTGACGTAGGATACATAATTATGATCTGGTCGTTTGTATCTCTAGTGAAAACTCTGGGTGATTTGTTCAGTGTTTTCATTTGTTTTCTTGGTTGTCCACAGTATTCTTAGGAGTCTTCTCCAAAGTTTTTAGGTCAACATATTTGCTGCACTAAAAAAAAAAACAAAGAGCCTTGTGTCTATAAAACTAGGTGATAGATTAGGTTGGCTTTGGGTGATTGTTTCATTCTGACTTTCAACCTCTTGGTCCAGATTGATGAGATGTTTTTAAACAAAGATAAAAGTATTGTTCAAAGCTTGAACAAAAGAAACATGTGTTGTCCAACACAGACTTTAAGAGTGTTCTTACAAGTTATTATCATCCCTGACCTTTTGACCATTTGACTGGATTTGTTGGAAGTTGGAGTTCAGCAGTACTTGTCAAGCCATAGCTTCCCTATCCTTTCTATAAATTCCAGGAAAGTATTTCATTATTTCTTCAAATGAGTTATTATGCTTCAATAAACTTCACATATATCCAGTTGCATTCTGTCTCACTCCAAAGGTTTAGAACAAATGCATACATATAAGAAATGAGATGTCTAGTCAAATTAGCCAAGCACCAATGTTAAGAAAGTACATTGATTCACATGCAAACAATATGAAGAATTTTAATGCAGCCTGAAATAACTTAAATCAAAAGCCACATTCAGCCACAATCGCACAGCTGGAAGCCTCACAATTTAGCGGAATAAAGGCTTATTCTGTGCTTTCTTTGCAGCACTGTAAAATGCTTTGAGATATATAATGGGAAGAAGTATACAAATATTTTAAATTAATAAAGTTATTGTATGTGATTCTGACATTGCATCAGATTGACTTAACATCTCCTCCAATTAAACGATCCAGAAATATATAGATGGATTTCAAACCCAAGCTTAGTTTGCTTTGATGCAACTATTCATTCATCAGGCTGCTAACTCACAACCTGTTCAATTATGATGTGATGTGTTCAGGGACATCTTTGAGGAGGGGATCAACAGCATCAGAATTATGGGTGTGACTTGGATTATCAAACACCTGCTCCTTTTTAAAGAGTGTGGATTCGGTGACCTGGTACTGCTTACCTTGATGCTGTTTGCTGCCAATGACATCCCCAGCTGTGTGAATTGTAAGTGATTCCACAAAGCCTGCTAAATTATGGTTTATTCCCTAAACCATAGTTAAATAAACCCAATCGTGTAGGAGCATATGTGAATACGCTGTTGCAACACACTGTACTTCAAAATAATATTCTTTTGAACTTCACCAATCTCCCAGATATTCACTTGCTCCTATTGATCTTAGTTGTCTCAAAATGCTTCAGGGGAAACTTTTTAACATCTTTTTTATTCAATGCTATGTTATTATGACTTGCAGCCACAACAATCAAATTATTACTTATTAATCTTGTGACTCCATGTTTTTCAACTATACCACACTGAGGAAGGCTGTTCCTGTTAACAAAGAAGCCTGATTATGATGAATTGTAATTATAATTGTTTCTACACAGTAATAATAACTGGTTTGGTTAGCAGTTACTTATCTAGGAGTATAGTATCTGGGGTGCAAAAAATTAAATGGCTGAAAAAACATCTAACATACTGTAATGTAGCTCTAATTTTCCATGTTAGAAGTTTTAGATGGAAATAACCTTTATCGTTTGGGATTCAGTTGGCTAGACCATAGTAAAGAGAACAATCTATATATGTATGTGTTTAAGAAATGTCCAACCCTCAGAAGAGGATTGTTTAGCCAAATTTGAATACAGCCCAAACCAGTTTATTAAAAATCTAACTGGAATATCCCCTGTATTAAAGCAACCAGGCAGGAAAATTTGGAAGAGAGAGGTTCCTTTTAATGAGCGGCAAATGATCTGCACAGATTTGTGTGGAAGGGCAGATTATTTCAAATGTTGCCAAGCCTGCTCCTTGCTGTTATCTTTTTAAACAGTTATCTTTCTAAGGCTGATGTGGCAATTTCAAGATTTCAACAGCACACATTTTTTTTGTGCAGCATCTATTGGCAAGAGTTCTTTTCCTCTAATGGAATGCAGTCTATCATCTATGTCATATTGTTAGTTTGTTCCTAGGACATCTCCTAACCCTACGCCTGGCTGCAGATATTTGGCACTACAGACCAGACTTTCTTGAGGGCACCAGGTTGGAGAAGATTGCAGTAGCCAATGCAACATATTTTCATACTGAAATTGTACTCTTATTTAAGGATTTTATACTCATGCACATGAATAGAATTTTGGAATTAGAATAGAATTAGAATTTATTGGCCAAGTGTATCTGAACAGACAAGGAATTTGTCTCCGGTGTACATGCATTCAAAATGCATACAAGTTACAATTGATAAATTGTGATTATAATATAAAATATATTCATAATCATAAAGTACATTCATCATGCCATGAATGAATATATGTAATCCTGACACTACTCAGCAAAATGGACCTTCGCTTACCTCAGAGTCAATGTTTAATAGAAATATTATGGAATAATTTATGGTATTAATTCCTTCTCTTTCTGTTCTTGGTTGAGCAGGAGGAGGAGGGAAAATTGATATTTGATGATACCATTAGAGGTAACTGACAGCAGTCTAAGTAGTAAATTGCATTTTGATGGTACCACCAATGATCAGATTAATGATATTAGAAGTCAGGTTTGCTTTCCTTGAACATCAGTATTAGAGATCATGGGATCCACCTACCACAATCAGAGTAGAGTACATTCATTTTATTTAGTTGATTGCAAAATAATAATAAAAGATGGCTACATGATTTTTTGGGGCCATTTAATTGGCTCAATCATCCAGTAGGTGTACTCTTTAGGTCAATCAGAATGAAGTCACCACATAAAGCTGTAGCAAGCAATACTGCTGGGTCATCCAGCATCGGCTCTTGAAAATGAAATTCTATCATTTACAATAATTAGTCAGCTATAAGATCAGTACAGGAGGTGAGTTGTGATGTAGTAGTGGCTTTCTATTGACCATTTTAAGTTCTGTAGCATTGTGCACTTTTCTGAGTAATAGATTTACAAAAGGGATACATTGTCTATTTATTTTCCATCGAAAGAGAAAGAAAAACCATGGGATGAGCTTCTCAATATTTGCTAGACTTCTCTGGGTCATGCATCCAAAGGCCATGATGGCAACAATATATTGCGCAATATTTCCATCAAAAACTACTTGCTGCTTTCTGCTCCAGATGTGCCTACAGTTTGGAAAGCAAGGGAGCTAAATATTGCATGCAGTCTTAAAGAAATTTAGTATTATAAGAAGGAAACTGAATCCTATCATAATAGTCAAAATTGTATGAAAATTGGAGTGCAATTTAAATTTGAAAACTGGGAGCAGATACAAGAACTACACATGATCAATGAAGGTTTGTCTATTTTCCTATCCATAAAAGTATCCAGAGATTCAACACATATGCTCAACAACTTTTGGATTGTATCACCCTCACCCATAAATTACTGTATTATATTCCTTATATTTTGTACGTTTTCTACCCAAAGTTAGACTCCAGTGTTTCACATTTGCTTGAGTGTAAGTCTATTACATTCCGTGCCTATTGTCTGAATAGGCAATAGTAGGGATATATTTAAAAAGACATGAGAAGGAATCCAGTCTGGATTATTTCCACACATGTACTATATGTTCATAGATCTGTATGAACTAAGAATATATATTCATTCTGTTCAATTGAGTCTGATTCTCAGAAACTGCCTGGATAAATCCCTGCAGTTTTCTTGGCAAGGTTTGCCATTGTTTCTTTCCTAGGGTTGAGAGAAATGACTGGTCCAAGATCACCCAGCTGATTTTATGCCTAAGGAAACAGGTTTCCCTGTTTCTAGCTTGATGTCTTAACAACTACATCAAGCTGAGTACATCAAGAATAAGTTAAATTAATCATAATTAAAATAAAATTTAATAAGACACAGCAAATTAAATATAACATAGAATCAAAAAGCCACATTTAAATACAGAATAGTAGAGGAAGACAATTCTACATCAGTAAATTAAAGACAAAAGACAGAGGAATCAAATTCACAAAATGAGATATTAAATTAGCATATATGAATGGAAGTAGTTAATAAAAGAAGTATTGCCTTTTTCTGGAAAGACACTGATATAAAGTTCCAGAGTTGTGG
Organism: Pareas carinatus; assembly: GCA_032468095.1. Lineage (NCBI taxonomy): Eukaryota > Metazoa > Chordata > Lepidosauria > Squamata > Pareidae > Pareas > Pareas carinatus. Next base: position 671,403 of record JANHFO010007308.1, read on the forward strand.
GGCTTATCAACTGTTTTTACAGACTTGCCTTGTTTGTTAACTCTCATCAAACATGCTACACTCATAGAAGTGAGTAGATGCACATTTATTCAAGTCTTCATAATGGTCATACCAAAAAGGAAATCTATTTAATTTAGTTTTATCTTTACAGATTATACCATACAATATATTTTCTCTGGGTCTAAAGCAGTATTTTTGTTTTGAACTATGTTAAAAAATGATTGCAGAAAACACACCTGGGAAAATTGGGAATAATTTTTGAATTTAGTTTCTAAAATTGTGAGTCACTGCCTAAACCTTGCTATCATTTTTCCCTTCTTGACTTACAGAGCAACATATCCTTCCGTCTTATATTCCCAAGTCTTCCCAGCCTTCAGAATAAAAATATACGACTAGGATCATTTTGACATATTTTGTTTTCAGTATACAAAATGTTAAATTATCTTGTGTAAAAGTCCATTTCACAAAGAACATTTAATGGTAGAAGCATTCCGTTTAATTTTCTTCCGATAGCCATTGTAAATATAAACAGGTTAGTAAACAGATATGACATATGCTCCATTATGCCAAGCTTGGCACAAATATGAGCTTAAGAAAAATGTAATTTTTGGTCAGAATCATAAAATCTGAAAAAGATTGGGGCAGCATCTGGAGGCCCACACCCAAAATGAAGTTTAGGGTTGGGTGATTCTGCTATGCTACCAATAACATAATCAGAATCAAATATATCCAACCTGAACTAAGAACCGAGTTCTTAATTAGAACCCAACATAGAACCAACGAGAAATTTTTTGACAGTGAGAACAGTTAATTAGCAGAATATTTTGACTTCAGAAGTTGTGGGTGCTCCATTGCTGAAGGTTTTTAAGAAGAGACTGGTCAGCCATTTATCTAAAATGAGCAAGGAGTTGGATTAGAAAACTTCCAAGATTCCTCCCAGCTCAGTTATTCTGTTATATATTATTCAATACATCAGAATCAGAATTTATTGGCCATGTGTGTCTGGACACACAAGAGAATTTGTCTCCGGTGTACATGTTCTATACCTACATACACTAAACAGACTGTGATTACAATCATAAGATTAAAAATCACCTTAAGTCAGTGAGAAAATGTCATGCTTTGAGTTTTAACTCTGATTCCAGCCATTATTATTTTTAGTAAAGTGCACAAATTTTCTGAAAAGTAAGAAATAGTAGGACAAAAGTTATATTTGATTGTATTCCATTTACATTTCCCTGTACTTAAAACCAAATATACTTGATTTATTTTTTTACCCATAAATTTACATACGACTAACAATTTTTAGAAAAAGTCATGGAGGGGAATCAGACAGAGAAGTCCCAATTCATAGTCAAGCTCAATTGGCAATTAAAGTGTATGTGATGTCAGAGTACTTCAACCAGTAGTCCTTAATAAGGGACAAACTTCATAGATCTAACTTTGTGGAACATTTTCTCAGTTATGCAGCACAGCCATAAAAAAGTAAACCAGGGCAATGGCCTATTTCTGGACTGAGGGCCTCATGGGGCAGAGTGAAAAATTAATTGTATTATGTTTATATTTTAAATGTGATTAAAATCCAATGTATGTATGTAACTTCTCTTCAGAAAATATTATAATTTATATTTAATAATTTGCCTCTCGTGTCAAAATAATTTAATAATTTACCACTCAAGTTGTATTAAACTATAATTTGATTTTTGGAGATCTTATGAGACTATACCCAGTTTTTGGTGCCCTCATAAATTTTTGAAGTCAATGGAATTACATATTCATTTAAGAATGTATAAAAACGATTTCCATCATTGCTATTCATATCGGCCCTTACTCCTATTCCTAGCTCTATTTTTCCCAGTAATATCTTTTTTTTACCTTATTTAATTATTTCATCTTTGTAGCAAAAGCTGTTTGACTTTTTGGGGGGTTAGTGGAACAAATGAGGAAAGAAAAGAAGAGGACTGTTTTTGCTGTAACTTGGAAGTATATTGAAAGGAAAGAAATTCTTGATTCTCTGAACAGTCGAAAGTCCCAGAACAGCTTTACAGAGTCAGCTTCCTTAGGAAAAATTAGAACTGCAGGCAAGAAACTCCAGTGCTTTGTAATGCTTGTCTATCTACAAATCTCAGCAGCCAGCATACTCCTTATACAGCACATTTGCACTGATGCTTTCCTCTTTCCCCATTCATATGCATTCAGTGTGGAGCTGGCAATCTCCCCCAACAAACATTCCTGGAGACAAAGTAGGTGACATTACTAAACCAAGGAATTTGCAAAATGTTAACATGTGCTACTTTTACACAGAGAGCATCAGATCTTGGAAAGGCCTGCTAAGGCAGGTTCCCTGAGCATCTGTGTGACCAGATGCTTGGATCGCTGGCACAAGCAGTGGAACCAGAATGAAAGCGCTCCAGAAAAAATAATGGCGGCTTTAGGAAGATTTATGTTGAAGAAAGGCAGAAGGAAGCTAAACTGGAGATTTTAAACCCTGAAGTTAGTTCACTGTTCTTTATGTTAGGCTATAATTAGAATTTTATTTGACTGAGGTTTTTTTTTCCAGAATACAAACTATAAAAAAATTATACAAAATACCAATATATACTTAAAAAAATATGCAAAACAATCTTGGTTAAGGATTTGTTTTTAATGATTGTCTGGTTACTAGGATGAAGAGGGGCAGACAAACCTTTGGATAGTGAGGAAAAATTGTATCCGCCAGAACTACCAGATCTGTGTTGAAAAAAATCTGGATAACTAATAGATTCTTGCAGCCCAAATCTGACTGTTTTGATCTTGATAAACAATATTTATCTTTGTTTTCCTTTTTTTAAACTAAACAATCTTTAATCTTAAAGAAAAGCGGAAATTAAGAGTACAGACTAAAAATACAAATTAGACAATCTTTACCTTGATTTCAAATTTCAATTTTGTTACTCTTCAAGTAATTAAAACCAAATTCAAAATGAAATATATTTTCTTCTCTCTCTGGGCCAAATTATCTGTCTTTTTCCTATCAGTTGAACAGCCAACTGCTTCAGCTCCAAATGAGCTTGCCCCTGGAAATATGTAAAATAAACAATTTTATTAAAGATTAGCTGCATTATTTGAGTAAATTGCAATGTGCATTTATTTAATACATTGATATTCTACTTTTTAAAGTATAATTGTCTCTCCAACTCCCTGACAATCAGAATATTATAACTTAGTAATACATACCTTTAATTAATGTAATTTAAATAAATAATTCCATTATTATTTCAGTTGTATTTCTTGTGACAACTAATCCATGTTTGCTGCCTCAAGATAAACAATGGCAATTTCAAAATACAGCATTAACTGAACAGCAGACCTGAGTAACAATGTAGGCAGGTGATAAATTCGATAAATGCATTTCTTTTTACAATAGATAGAAACAGTTCCATGAAATATGATTGGGAACCTATTTCTAGGGGGAATTTCTCATTATAGTCATATCTACAACTGTATTTTCTTGTTCTATAATAGTATTCATTACTAGTGAGCAAGTCACATAATAGGCTAATAGAAAACTGATTATCATGTCAAATTCACCCCAGCATCCATTCATCCATTCAATATTTGTGACTCTGGTTATTCACATTGTTAAAATATTACATTTTCTATTGATACTTAGAATACTCTGCTTCTTTGCAAAGAGGAGCATTGGGTTAAAAGCAGACACTTCCATACTGACTGAGAACCTTGGAATAATTTAAAAGTGGATTTTCTGTGCTTTACGGTGACTGAAGGTCTTTTGCTAAGATCCCTTATGAGAAGACAAACATCATTTCACATGTCAGTCTTTGGCAAAAGAAATTAAATGCACTTTGTCTTTCTTTAACTGTTAGGTGAATGGTTTCAGCTGATCTGGAAATCTTTTAAAATATTAATTCCTAGTCTCTTTTTTTGGAGTTTTATTGTATTGTGAAGACCTGGTATGAGAAAAACAATGCTTAAAATAGAATATTGAATCTGCTGGATGCTATTTTGTTTTAAAAGGGAATTTCTCATGAGCATTTTAATTTCTGTGGATTTTTTAAATTTTAGATGGAATTACTTTATTTTAGTTTCTTAGTTATTAATTTCAAAGTTCTTCAATAAATATATGAAACATATATTTTATTTATATAATGGCTCTCTTGTAAAAACTTTTTAAAATCTTTTCATTAATAAAATAAAAAGCGCTTCAAAAATAGTACAATGGGGTTTTTTTTAAGTTACTATTTTTACTACAAATACCTATAAAAACTGCAGGTTTCAAAAAGTAGATGCTTTCCTAGCATTTTGAACGACAATTCCCATTGGATTCAGTCAACACACTGAACTCTGTTGCTAAGGCAAACCAGACTGCAGAATAATATTATTGATAAATATCGAGAAAGCCAATACATACTTAAATATTTACGATTGATAAAGTCAGTACATGGTTATCAGAGTTTGTTTCTATTGTGAAGTCATTCTATGCGCAGAGTTAGAAGAGATAATTCTATGACTGTACCATTTATTCTGTGCCAGAGCTTATAATACATAAATTAATACAGGTTGTCCCCAACTAGGACTAGTATTGGGGCTGGAACTTCTGTTCCTAAGTGAGACAATTGTAAAGTCCTACCCATTTTTTAAAATCTTTTTTGGGGTGCTCATTAATCAAATCACTGCAGTTGTTAAATGAACCATGTGGTTAAGTGAATCCAGCTTCCCTCATTGACTTTGCTTGTCAGAGCCAACTGGGAAGGTTGAAAATAGGGACCACATAACCCCAGGATGCTTCCACATCAATATGAAGATTGTAAGTGCAAGAATCAGTGTAAGTCACTTTTTCCACAGCCGCCATAGTTTTGAATGGTCATTAAATAAAGGGGTCAGTTTAGTCTAGTGGTTAAGGCACCAGGGTAGAAAGCACAGAAACTGTGAATTCAAGTCCTGCCTTAGCCATGAAAGCCAGAAGGACGGCCTTAGGTCAGTCACTCACTCAGTACAACCTACCTCACAAAAGGTTGTTTAGGGAAAATAGGAGAAGGAAGGTATGTTGGATATGTTGAGTTATTTGTCAAAATAATAAAGGCAGGAAATGGAATGGAATGGAATGAATGAATGAATGAATGAATGAATGAATGAATGAATGAATGAATGAATGAATTGGTCATAAGTCAAGGATTACCTGTATCATTGTGTTTGCATATGAAATATTACATTCAGGTTTCTCTCCATTTCATCCCTAAATCTTTTTTCAGACTCATTATTCCAGCATTTTATTCTACCCTTCAAACACCATAAGATGGTCAATTTGGTTCACTTTCTCTTATTTCATATGAAATACACACCAGATCTTGCAGGTTTTAGCCCCTTTCCCGCCTGAATGTCTTCCAGGTAACAATTCTACACACTTCCTCTTTGAATTAATGGAAACTTTTGAGTAGCCATGTATCGTCTTTAAGCTGGTACTACATGAATACTCTAATGTTTTCATGAACATCAAAGGATCTATTACTAGGCTAATATCTCCACATACAAGTTTTGTGCCATAGAAGATTAATTGCTGAATATAGAAGGTAGGATATGTCCAGTTATCTATTATGGATGAAAGAAGCATTGAATTCTAAGCAATATAAAAATATTTTAATGTTTAAAGGTCATAAACCCAACCAATGAATAATATATAAACAAAATCAGAAATGAGGATAACCCCAAACTTCTTGTCACCCTCAGGATGATTCTTTCACTAAATAAAGAGTGGACACGTTCACCATTTCTTTCTGGCAATCACTTCTGTTGATCTCAGTCTAGTGTTTGTCTTGCTTGTCTTACTCTTTCTGAGTCCCCCCCCCTCCCTCTTTTACCTACTGATATCTCTCAGATGTCTTTTCAGCTTTACCTTAACAGCTGTCACAATCCAGCCTTCTCTTGCGCTCCCTCCTTTACTTTGCCCTAGTTTCTAAGACCTCAAAGCAGCAGGCATCACGCTCACATGCCTCTATACACAGAGAGAAATTACATTTTTCTCTATTTAATCGAGACATTAAAGGGCTTTTTAACGTTAAGGTAAAAGATCTGTCATATTAAGAATTGGAGCATGGGACTATTGTTTGATCCTAATGTATACAAAATTTTGAGTTAAGGTTTTGGAGAGTTATAGGAGTAAAGGAGAAAAAAAAAACTGCCGTTCTGTTTAAACAAAGAAACAAACAAACCCGTTGACAGCTTTTGGAATAAAGATTGAAGTCAGTAGCAGCATTTTGTCTAAGTCACTAAAGACTTATTTTATTTATTGACCTTCCTAAGTTGGATTTTCCATGAAGTTGTGTTTGCTTGTTTTTTAACCATTCTTTCAATCCACTGTGAACGCAAACACTATTTGTATGTAAATTGCATAGCAATTCTTTGAAAAATGATAATTATAGTTCTGTCATAAAGAGTGAGAAATGGTCAATACTCTGTTGTGAAACAGCCTCCCCCAATCTTGTGCCCCCTCTGTTGATTGGAGGGGAATGATCCAACATTTCTGAAAGTTACTAAGCTGAAAAAGTCTGGCCCAGCAGGTATTTGCAGGTCACCAGAGGGAAGAAGGTGGTCTATTGTATCCGGAAGACCCAAGATTACAAAAGGAGAATATTTTTATCGGTGGTATCAGATCCCCAGCAGTGGTGTATTATGACTGGGGTTCCTCAGAGGACAGCAGCCTTGGTGAAATGCTCTCCGGTGGTTTTGTTGTATTTTATTATTTTCTGTGATTCACTTCCAAATTCATATTCCAAAAACCAAGTGTTATGATGACTGATTTATGCTTTTTTATTTTTTTTGTAAATAGATTTTATTGTTATCATATATAACCGAAAAACAACGTGCTTACATATTTCCATCAACATCAGTCAGCTGGACATACAATTCAAATGTGTTTCATCAATACTTATCATGTTCATTAATATTATTTCACACCTACTCCCTCTATCTCTTATCCAACCATCTATCCAACATTTAAGTTCATTTTCCTAAAATTTTCAATTAATTTCATACTTTATATAACATTCTAAATGTTATATAAAATGTTTGATATTTTAGATAACATTCAAAAAAAATTCTTTTTTTATGAGGCATCTAGTTTTTTTTCTGAGTACAGAAGGGAGCGAACTACTTCCTTTTTGCCTTTCGTTCCCAGACTAGGAGCTTTAGCAGGTCTGTCACTAGGCAACACACTTTTTTTATAACAGCAAGAAGTTTTACAAACTGCCAAAGAAACAAAGCCAGACTCCCTTTCTTTCTTTGCAGCTTGTA
>JANHFO010007309.1:10379-22054 GCA_032468095.1 Pareas carinatus
CCAGGGAGCAGGTTTCAGGCGTGGGAAGCAGAGCTAGCTTTCCCACGACCTGTTGCCTCCAGAACCGGAAGTCGTCCCAAACTAAACATTTTTGAGGACGCATTTTAAAAAAAAACAAAATAGCTATATCATGATTACTACTCAAATATACTACAGTTCAAGGTTATATAATTACTTCTGGTAGTACAGTTTTGGGTTCCTGCTGCCTCTATGAACATGTTCATTTAGTTGGAAACAATAAGCAGTGTTGCCATTGCTGACTTCCAGGGGAGGTATGGTGAAGTAGACTGTGTCCAAACGAGCAAAGACAATAACTGCAGCAAAGACTGAAGAACAAGCAAGAAGATCAGTTCTACAGAACCTTTCTAAATAAGAAGAGAATAGGAGATTACCCATAGGTGCTCTGGACAGCTGCTTCTCATGAGCAAAACAAAGTTCAGTGATCTCCTACAAATTTGAGTATCAGGAGATGAAGGGATCAGCCATCATGCTCACAATGATGGCTCAGCCTTTTAAAGGACTCACTAAATCACTTTAGGAAATTGCATATTAAACTATCTTAAAGCCATTAGAGATCTTTGGAATGACAAGTTTGAAAAGCCACCTGGTGAGTTTACCTTCATTCTTGAACAACAAAAAACAAGTAACCATAAGAATTCTAATTTAAGAAAGTAGAGAATTGGAAACAAACAGCAAAAGCTAAATAAGATTTTGAATCAAGAAAATTCTACATGAATTAAGGATACAATAAAATTAGGAATATTGCCACAAGATTTTGGAAATAATTATATGAATATACACTTTTTATTTATCTTGAGTCATAACAGAGATGTAAGATTTTATGATTTCAGAAATTGGACACTAGAGGGGACTAAAGATTCCAAGCAGAAAAGGAAAATGAAAAAAGTAAGAACTTGTCTTTGATTATTGATTAGTAGAGGAACTTGAAAAATGACACAAAATATTTGAAATATTAATGGAGAATTTTGAAGAATGGGGTCAAAAATTAACAATTACAATGTCAGCAATTATGTCTGCTTCTATGGATACCCAATGCCAAAAAGATGTTACTAAAAGATTGACTGATGTAAAACAAATTTTGCCTGATGTAGAAATATTGGAACCAGAAATACTGGATTTTTTTTTAAAGTGTGCATTATAATAAAGAGCAGGCAATTAATGTGGAAACATAAGTGACAAGCCAAGATGACCTGGATAAGATCTTTCTACTGCACATAAAAAAGAAATTAATTAAAGCTTTTTAAAAATAAAATGGAAATACAACTGATAAATCAAGAGAATAACCTGATTTTTTATTGGATTTACAAAAGAGATTTGCTAAAGCCACAGAGAATGGAAAGAAAAATTGAAGAGACTAAATCTTACAAGATCTGATTGAATTAAAGATCAAGATTGTTAGATGTAAAAGGAAAGAATACAAAAATTGTTTATTTGATCAAGTTTAAAATATGACATGTTTCTATAAAGCTCTTGCAGCCCTTTATAGACTTCTTATTAAAACCAGGACTAAAAAATTGATCATGTATGGATTTGTATATAGATAAAGAAGGAGCCAAGGGAAGAAGATATATTTGTTTGTAACCTTCTAGGAAGTGAAGAGTTATTAAGTTTGTTTACAGTTGTTCTGATGAAGAACCAAAGTAATTTCTTTATACATTTTTTATATTTATTTTACTTCCTTTTTTATTTTTTTCTAGAACTTTTTAATTTTTTCTATCTTTCTTTCTCTCAGTCTTGTTTTGGGAATGTTTACAATTTCCTAAACTAGCTTACTGCTCTAGAATTATCTTGCAGCCTCCCATCCAAATACTAACCAGGTCCAAAACTGCTTAGCTTCAAGATCAGTCAAAGTCAGCTACACACTGCCACACAGAAAATTTCACAGCCATAGAATATATTGAAATGTTCAGTTAAAACAATATCCCACTTGCTATGCTGTTTGATAATTATGAATCTGCTCTCCCACAAACTTATTTTAATATTATTCATTATCATACAATCCAAACGCTTCAGTAACTATTCCTGAACAAAAGTAGGAATTATTCCAGTACCTTTCTCAATCAGTTCTGGCAACAAAGAAGAAAATTATGATTTTAGCATTTTGCACAAATGTTAGTTAGTTTTCACCTTTAAAGATTTCTTGGATTTTTTTTCCAGAACAGTGCGTTCAGGGTTTTTGGTCTTAGCAACATTTTTCACTCTACATTTGTGGCCTGCCAATGACTATCAGTCCATCAAACTAAACAACAAGGAATTTGAGAAAGATATTAAAATGATAGCATGATGGTATGGGGATAGTGGAAATCCTTTGCTCTTTTTATTGATATTCAGCACACACAAATGCTTGGAATTTATTATTTCAGTGGAAACACTTCACAGTGGGATTTCTCTAGTTCACCCCTCACCCCCATCAAAGGAGATCTGGAGTCCTGCTCATGAAAGCCCTTGGGCTAAAGGGGGTAAGATATGAAATGATTGTAGTGTACTATTCCTTCCATCATCCATTGCACTGAAGAATTTAAAAACATAAATATAGTCTTCACATGGTAAATTGGCATCTCTCAATTCAAGCATGACTGCATGGCAATTTTATGAGTCATCTTCGACTATCCCTATAATACAAAGATAAAGCCACTTGTGACAAGGACACACAGTGAGCCAAATGTTTGTGGATGTTACTATGAAGGAAATCAGGTTGAATTTTTTAAAAAATAAAAAATAAAAAAAAGAATTGCATTGATTTTAAATAGAAATAAAAACAAACAAAAAACAAGTGCTTCCATATTTCGATCAACATCAACCATCTGGGAATACATTTTTACAAATCTTCAACAGCGCCTATTTCATAGTACTAGTACAATTCCAGACCTACCCCTTCCATTTCTTGTCTAACCATTCATAAAAATTATTCCATGTTTTGAAGTGTACCGATTCTTCCTTATTCTTCAACATCAAAGTCACTCTGTCCATTTCTGCACAATCTAAAATTTTTCTAATTATCTCTTCATCATGTATTGCTTTTTCATCTTTCCAATTTGAGGCAACAAGAATCCTAGCTGCTGTCAGGACGTGTACTATCAAATACACATATTGTTTATTAAATTGTTCTGGAAAAATAGTTCAGGTTTAAAATTTACCTGTTTCTTTATCATTTCTTGCAACCATTTATGTATTTTTCCCAGTATTTTTCCGCATATGTACACATCCACCACAGATGATATGTACCTGTGTTCTCTTTACACTTCCAACACTTATCTGACACATCTTTACTCATCTTAGACATTTTGCATGGTGTCATATGCCATCTATAAAACATCTTATACAAATTCTCTTTATATGCTGCAGCTTTAATCATCCTTAAGTTTTTCTCCCATAGGTTCTGCCATCTATCAATGTCAATAGGATATCCAAAGTTTTTAGCCCATGTTATCATAGTCTCTTTAACTTCTTCATCTTTCATTCTTCTGTCTAACAGAAAATTATACATTTTATTTATTACAACTCATAGCCTAATGCTTCACAATGCCTCACAACATTTCATGATGTTGAGTGCCTTCTACAAGCCTGAACACTGTTATCATACTTCATAGCTTTAAGAAGGACTGCTATCTCACATGCCAGTTCAGATACGTAATTCCTAGTGTAAAACCTCTTCTATCATGTTAGGTCCTCTTATTATTTATTCCTTGGTAGAATAAATACTGGATAATCATAGAATCCTACACTTGGAAGAGGCCATTCAGACCATTGAATCCAATGCCAATGCAGGATTCATTCTTTTGTATCTTGTGCTGTTTAGAAATGAAGACATGAGCATTTCTTTATGCATTTAAAGAATACTAATTTATCTCCCCAGATTGCTACTTTTATTTATAGCTTTGTTTAAGTATATCTGTATCAATGTTGCTTGCCTCTAGACCTCCTGGCATGCTTTTCTAGTTCAGTACTAGGTTCATACTTCATATTTGCTGCCTAGGAAACCATGTGTCCTCTCTGAAGAATTATTACAGGATAGCCCCTGATTTGAAGTCTTCGGAGATAGACCAGCTACTGCCATCCCACAATTTTCAATACTACTAGCTATTGGCCGAGCACTAAAATTGGAGTCAGAAGTATCTTGAAGGTAGTCGGTTTGAAGAGGTTTAAGAGAAGAACTGTAAAAAACAGAGCAACAGGAGACTTGATTATATCCATCAGCAATTATACACCTCATTGTAAAATGTACAGGCATGGAAACATCTCGACATAGCCTTCCTCACTCTAGTAGGATCCTTCTTTTTTTGCGGAGTGTTTCTGTGAATACAAATGAGAGCTAGACTTCCTCAGTGAGAAGTTGTGAGTTATGTCAATCACAAACAGTTGTCCAGCTTCAAGTCAGGAGGCAGCAATAGTAATAGCACTTCGACTTGTATATCATTCTATACTGCTTTACAGCACTCTCTAAGCAGTTTATAGAGTCAGCATATTACCCCCAACAATCTGAGTTCTCATTTTAATGACATCATAAATATGGAAGGCTGAATCAAGCTGGGATCAGACTCCTAGCTGTGGGCGGAGTCAACCTGCAATGCTACATTCAAACCACTGTGCCACCATGGCTCCTTGTACAAGGCAAAATGTTAATTAAGCTATTAGAGAGTGGAGGAAAGAGTTAAACAGCAATGAATATAAGGAGGGAATTTGCACAATAGAGGGTAAAAACAGTGGCTTCTTGATTGTATGCAATCAATATTCTTATTTAGCTTTGCCACAACATGAGTTTCAGAGCATTAAGCGAGTACAAGCCTAGAGTTTAGTCAAGCCATGCTTGATCAAATATCCCAGAAATTCTGCTGAGATATTGCCATGAGCCCCATAGCATTCATGATCATGTCTGTCAACCATCAAACCTATCTCACTACTAGCTTCTTGTGGCAACACTAAAACCTGATGCAGCTTATTGCCAAACTAAGACCTGGCCTCACAGTATCTATTCTCTCCTTCAATCAGTTAAACTAATCCCATTAAAATAGCAGCTGTGGGAGTGAGTGGGAACACAAGAATGGCATCATTTGGACAGTTGTCCTTTGCCAAGTCTTCTGAATAGTACAGATTTTAGGGGCAAATATTTGTCAGGCAAAGACTTGAAAAGGAATTTTAATACATAATAACTAAACTGTGGATAGAGTTTGATCCATTTTTCTCCAACCTGATACCCTCTATTCCATCATCCACAGCAGAGGATAACAATAATTGGATCTCAATTGAGCAGAGGAAGGACTGGGGAAGTCAATATCAAGTGTAAAAGTGAAAGCCTGAGTGGCTAAGTTATTGGTCAAGGATCAAGGATCATTTAGCATCATTTGGACAATTTATGAAAGAGCGTTTCTCAGTTTTTGTTTTAGCCTTGTGTCAAGCAACTAGCAAAAGAAAGCTGAGTCATGCAAAGAATCTGATCAATTCAACTGCTTAGGAGAATCTCATTTGCTTCTGACACTCTTCCATGACAAGCATATTCTTTTTGGCTTATCACCCTCTTCCAATCACAAAACAACCTTGACCAATTTGGAAGTCTCTCTATTAGTCATACCACATTTTCACTTTTGCCTCAAAGCAGTTGAGTGCTCACCATGTAGATCAGCCCCATGTGAATTGTACTCTATGATCGGGTGTGTACAAGGGATGGAGTAGAGGAATCAAGGTGGTGCTCTTGATTGTTTGGTTACAACAGCTTTATTGATTTTTTTTTTACACCTCCATGGACTCTGTCTGCTTCACAAACTCTGTCTGCTTTAACAAATTAAAAATCCTATTGGTTCCTTGAATCAAGAGTGAGAATATTTATTTGCTAATAGCAGAGCTAAATAGCTTCTTGCGAATGGTTGACATCTGCACATGCTTGGTCCTCTCACAAAATGACTACCTGAGTAGCCATGACCAATGACAAACCAAATATTTACTAGAAGATAAACCAGAGGAACATCTTCTAGTGAATACTCACAGGGTGCTTGCAATAACAATTAATATTTATCCTTGTAGTAATAGCCATAATGGCCACGGACCATGGCTATGGACCCCCAAGACTTAACTCAAGATTTGCATTTCTTCAAGCCTTCATGGACTCCCTCTGACAGCATCATGGCCCCACAGGGTTCAGGGAACCACAGGTTGAGAACCACTGCTGCAGGAGATGACCAGGCTGAGCCCGGAGAGAGTGGTCAAACGCATCATCAGTCATGAGTTCCTGCACATCCACAAGATATCTAAGTCCAGCCCACCTTGAATTCCATTCTATTCTTAACTTCCACTAATTTCCCTTGACCTTCATATTCTTGTAGAGAGCTTAAGCTTACAATAAATACAATTTACACACATTTGAACTGCCTGATTATCTTGATTCCCCTGGTGCTTGACATATCTCTTCACATCCATGTGCAGAAAATATGGCAACTTAACTAATAGTAATAACAGAAACAATTGAAATACAGTGTAAATTAACCAAAACAGTGGAAGATGCTTTGCAGCAAACTGTAACACATTTAACAGAATAAAGAAGTGGCATTAATTGTAGCTCGCTTACAGATTTAAAAGTCCCAGCTAGTTTTGTTCAAAAGTATGTGCCTAGTGCTGAAATGAGATCAAAATTGGATACAACAGAGTAGCAAAGTTGTTAATCACTTGCTGGAAAGGATCTGAGTGCACAAACAGACTCCATTAGCACATCTGTTGCAAAGCATCACATTTTCCTAGTACTCATATTATAATATTTTTGTCTCCGGGGACACACAATTTCACTCTTCTCTATTTTCATCTACTGCAGTAGATGTTCTAATATTTACTAGATTGCATTCAGAGTTACTAAAAACAGAGTTTTACTCCTAAGATAATTTCCATCAACTGCTCCTTGGGGTGGGGTACAGACCCTTCTTAACTATCAGCACATCACTTCCCTCTCCCTTCTGTAGTTTTTCAGCTATTCTCAGTCTGATAGAAAAGGAATAATTTTCATTTTATTTTCCCAATAATTGTTTTAATTTAATTTCCTTTCCCGTTAACGAATTCCATGCAGTATAGATAGATCCACCCTTGTGAGGTTTGCTCAGATCCAGAAGTGCTGTCAATCAGAAAGGCTACAGCTTGAAGGACAGGTAAATAATTGGAAATGATTCATCATCTCTCAGCAATGTCTATGGAGATTCTCCACCATGCATGTCATGGTTGTCCCAAAGTTGTTTTTTTTCAAAAGGCAACAGGACTTTCTTGATTTTTTCCTTGAAAACATTTTGCTTCTCATCCAAGAAGCTTCTTCAGTTCTCTCAGTAATAAATGGTGCACACATTATAAGGTACTGAGGTAGAAAGAACAGAAGCTTCTTTTTTTCAGAGAAAGAGGATTTCAGAAACAGAACAACTAATTTCAAGAGAATAATACTTGGAATGGGAAGAAAATAGAGCCTGTGGTATGGAGGAAAAGAGAAAGTACAGATCACATCATCACTTCCCCTGGTGGACCAGCTGAATCCAAATCTCAAATCCTTTGTGTAAATTCAGTGGTATAAAATTGAATAATTCTGTAGAATTATTCAGTGATGCGTCTTTGGACTATAAGAATAGACATGGATAAGGCAGAGCAGACAAATTTTTCAAAATCGTGATTAAAATCTGTATTGCCTCCTAAGAGGAAAATATGGTCATCTAATAGTGATCCATTTATAAGACAAAGTGAGTAAATGTAGAATGATCTACATTGCTATACTTTCCCTTAGCCTAGAAATATTTGAAATTCATGCACAAAATGAACAAGTAATATTACATTGAATGGCATTCTGCCAACAGGGTTACTTAAAAAAAGAACTAAAAGGAGAGGCAAGGGAGATATGCTTGATTCATTATTTCTAGTCAAGTTGAATCTTGTTTTCAATGTCTTTTCCAGCAAGTGTCCACCTATAAATAGATCCTTGTGTGTTCATCATGACTTGAAAATTCAGTCATGGCTTAAAATATTCCTTTGAGTTGGGCTACTTCACTCCATATTTCAGATTTCCTTATTCTCACTACCTGCAGGTTTGAGTGGATTGCATGTTAAAGAAGACAGCCGTCATCAATTAGCTACATTCACCAGCTAGCCTTTCTTCCCTGTATGTTGTGAGATAAAGGAGAACAGCAGACTGCACAATATTTACATACATCCTAAATGTGGGTTGTAGATGCAAATACGAAAATGATTGCTGTAAGTAAGAACACATCTGGTAAGAGTTGGTAAGGCTGAGTCAGTGGCTGATGTGCTTGCTCAGTTTGAGGTCAGGTGCTCATCATAGATGGGTACGTTCATTGCTCCTTTTCCTATTTAGAATCCTTTCCAAGTGGAGTCGATCAAGAAGACTCTTCTTGGTCAAATAGGACACATGGCCAGCTTAGCAGAGAGGTAAATTGATATCAAAGGCTACTTTGGAGAACCTTTTAGATTCCAAATCATTGTTAAGACACTGTACAAGTTCAAAGCTCTCCAAAACTTAGCACTATTCATCAGGGGTCTTGTTTAGTTCGGTCCCAAATTTGTTGGGCATTTAATCTTGCAGTGTAGAAGAGATCAATGTGGAATACAGTAGAATTTTGGTAATGGAAGGGATAACTGCTGCAACAGAACTCGCAGCGGCATCATAGAGCCAAGATTAAATTTAGATATACCGTATTTTGCTCTACCATTTCCGCAGCTTCCCAATTGATAGTCTGTCCAAAAATCATGCCTTTGAGGGCTTTAGCATATCTAACAGCAAAGAGAATTGCAACAATATTGAATGGAGGAAAGAATAAGTTTAGAATCATGATATGTCTTAATTACTTTAGATAGTAACACGGAAAAATCTGCTGCAATTTGCTATTGGAAAACAATTAAAAATGCACCAGGGAACAATCAGTCAAAATAATCTACTTCAGATTTTCCTAAGGATGGTGATTTCTTTATGAATTACAGAGCTGGCTAATACCACCCATACATTTAAGTTCATTCATATTTACTCTAAAGTTACTTTGTTGTGCTGATTAAGATAATGCTGGGCTTTCCTACACTTTGCCTAGGGCAGAAGTTTACAAACTGTGGTCCGGGGACCCCTGGGGGGTCCATGGCAAGTTGCCAGGGGTCCGCAGACAGGCCAAGAAAAAATTGGAAGAAGTAATATACATGAATTGTAGATTAGTAATTAGTTGAATTTGTGGGAATGGGGTCTGCCATGTGGCAACGTCATGTTTTGGGGTCCGCAGCTTGACAAATTTTGAAAACCTCTGGCCTAGGGGAGCTGGTAAACCCACAGATTCCTCCCTTGACACCTGCCTCTCTCATTCCTTTCTGCCATCATCTTTCTAATCCTGAGAAATGTTTTGCCTCCACAAACTGAGCCTCTACATATTCAGAAAAAATAAAAATGATAGATGTCGCAGGCCAGTAGATTCTTAGTTTCAGTGACTTACCTGCTCATAAATTGGAGGGCTGGAGGTAGTTGCAGATGAGCTAAAATTCTAATATACTTACTGTAGCTCTGATTCATGCCTTCTCTCAGGGAGAATTATTCCACAATACCACAGGATGGGATACACCCAGCAGGACTTTGGAGGACAATCATAGTGATTGAATAGGAATGTCTCAATCTCAAATAGAGTACATGACTATAAAGAACAAAAGATCTTGCCTATAGACCTCACATCTCAGAAGCAAAGCAGGATCACTTGAAATTCCAGGGCATTTGTATCTCAGAAGAAGACAATAGCAAGTCCACTTCCTATACACTTATAGAGAAAACTGCTTGGATGACATTGGCCCAGCTAGGTGGCAGTATCTAACCACCTTTGGCTGATCTCAACAAGCTAAGTAGGATAAGCGTTCATTAGTACTTGAATGGGAGACCACCAGAAAATTCCAGGGCTGTATGCTTATGCTGAGATGTAGCTTGGTGTATTGGATAAAGGCACCAGTTCTAGTCCTGCCTTAGGCACAGAAGCCATCTGGATGACTTTAGGACAGTCATACTGTCTTTGCTAGAGAAAGTTGGCAATAGCAAGCTATTTTTGAAAATGTTTTAAAAATGCAGGGACTAATCCAGGCAGCAGCTACGAGTCAAGATTGAGTCAAAGGCCTACACCTACACACAAAAGAAACTGTATGTTGAGAAAAGCATTCTGGAAGAAGAGTTTCCATACATTGCAATTCGCTTCCGGAATGTTGCCAAAAAAATAACTTACATGTGTCCATGAAGTCATCAGGAGTTTCAACTCAAATGAGACTTTAGATATTTGCAACTTTCCTTCAAACTTACACTCAATGTGGGAAAGCTGGGGTGTATGGCTAAGGTGAATGTTTCCCCATCTTTTGGAATATCTGAAGAAGATCTTGAGCATGGTAGATTTCTATGCATCTTTTCTTCAGTGAAGCTATTAAGACTTTCTCTCCTAAACTAATGTTCCAATTCAATAACTGAACAGTTTCCATGAAAGAAATGTTGCAATCAACTTGACTGTTCAAGACCTGTGCAAGTAAGCACCTGCTTACACTCTCCTTTGTGTTTTGAAGTTAGGGCAGAAGTAAATAAGCAGGTGAAGAGGTTAAGATGATGAAAGACAATAGACCATTACCAGAGGCTTAATGGGGTTGTAACAGAGATAAATGTCTTTGAAGTGCCACCCTCCTAAAACTATGACCTCTGGGGTGACCTTTTCTTTCTGATTATAGCACACAGATTATTGTACACTGAACTGTGGAACGGAAGCAGAGAGTGAATTCCTGCATGACAAACAATCTACATCAACTTTGTCTATACCCATGCATACCCTTTCAATTATTGATTTTAATAGTGGGGCATCATGGCTGATTCAGTCTTTGTAACATTTCCTTTCCCTAAAAGAGAAAATTCAGTTTTATTTAATTTTCCTTATTATTATGGTTGAAATAATGTTGCAAGACCACAAACCTTGGTTTTTCTTTCTATAAATGACTTCCTATGACATAATAATTCCTCATATTTGGAATCCATGGCAATAAGCTAGTACTCATTGCATAACTGTGAATTGAATAATTCCTCCTCCGAGTTAGAGAAGCATTTCCACAAATGCTTTGGTTTCAGTGTTTATTTATTTCTGAAATTACTAGTGGTGGCACTGTTTCTTTTCTGTCTCAATGATTTGGTAGAAAATCCGAAGTCAGTTTCCATGAAAGAAATGTTGCAATCAACTTGACTGCAAGGAGAAGTCTTCTGAACTCCTAAATTTCAAGCTTGGTGTCCACATTGGTAATTTTTTCTGGAAAACTTTTCAGTTTATCACTTCCTCAATAATGCTTCCCCCCAAAAAAGAAGTGCATCATTGAAGAGAAAATGTGGAGAAGAGCTCATAAAATACACACATGCTAATTCTGTATATATAAACATAAATTGGCATTTCATATCATATACCGTGTTTCCCCGAAAATAAGACATCCTCCGGAAATAAGATCTACTTACATTTTTGCCTCTCGCTGGAATATAAGGCATTCCCCGAAAATAAGACCTCCCCGAAAATATTATTTTCGGTGGATGCCTTACTTTCGGGAAAACACGGTCGCCCACCCCCACCCCTGAATAACACCCGGCCCCAGGTGCTCCTTACCTGATTCAGAGGACTGCAGATAGATTTGCACGTTTTCAGCCA
>JANHFO010007309.1:31399-43499 GCA_032468095.1 Pareas carinatus
CGAGCAACCACACTCTCAACAACCTTCGCCACGAAGGGAAGATTGGAGACAGGACGATAATTATTTAAATCAGCTGGATCCAATGACGGTTTCTTGAGGAGGGGCCGCACCACCGCCTCTTTCAAGACGGCGCGAACAACTCCCTCCCGCAAGGTATGCTTTCCCTCACAACTTTTTTTAATGTTACAAAAAGTATGCACTTTCAGGTGACAAATATTCATTCGGTTTTCAGATCCATGGACAGAAAATTGGTGGGACGACAGTCTTCCTATATATACGGTATGTTGGTACTATCTTTACTTTCTTTGGCTACAATTATTCTACTTCTGTTGGCAAGTCTCTGCATTTTCTGTTCCTTCTCTTCTGTTTTGCTGCCTCCAGGTGCTACAACATCTACTATCTAGACTTTTTTGTCTTTCTTATCAACAACTAACTGTATCCGTGCTTTGCTACGGGTTTGGTATAATTAGACATGGTAAGAAGTTACTAAACATAGAGAAAGAGAGAGAGGAAGAGAGAGGGAGAATAAGAAAAAGAGAGAGGAAGAATAAGAGAGAAAGAGGTATAGGGAGAGTGTTCCCACACATGGTTTTTTGATGTGATGTGTACTTACAATATAGTTCTTTAGATACCTTATAGTTTAGTTGTAATATATTATTATGATACCAATCATAACCATCAAAACATGAATTTCAAAAGAGAATGTGCCAACTTTGGAAAAAAGACATCTAGATTTAGAGATTAATGAGCAGAGACTTACGGAACAAAGCCATGTAATTTTAAAACACAAAGTATTTAAAAGTGTTATGCCATGCCTGGCATTCAGTTCTGAAAAGTTGCATGGGTGTGTACAGGAGCATGGACAATTATATGTTAGCAACTCATTAAAGCAGCCGTTTCTGTTTCAGGATAATGTGATTGTTAGAATCATGCCTGGAAATAGACTCAACTGCTTTAATTGGCTCCAACATGTGCTGCAGCCACTTTCTCATGCACTTCAAAGCAAATTTTTGGAATCACATCCAAAGCATTGCACAGCTCTGGTATGAAATTTTGTAATGAATTCTGGCTCAGCTGTTTCAGGAGGAAATTAGTCTTTGTTATTTCTTTGCTCAAGGATGACCATTCATATGCCAGTAATAAAATGTCCTCATGCAATAGAATGTTATAAAACTGTTTTATGATTTTTAATATCAGTTCTTCTGCTGTCAAATTACTGTCCATTGATTCTGTAACATATTCCATTCCAAAAGGCAATCCCACAGGACAGTCTAAGTTTTTTATTTTGAAGCAATGTAGGGCAGAAGTGGAAAAGCAAAGGGTATGTGTGTGCGCAGAATTGAAAGGGTGCCTAGTGAGAGATGTTAGGGTTAATTAAAGCATAGGCTTCTAGGGTGGAGGACAGTTCATTAAAGGATCATCAGATCAACCACAAAATCATTTAATCATCCACAGGCACTTCTAACCAGTGAAAACATAGAAATGGCTGTCTGAGACAGTGATCAGTTGCTGAAGGAGAGGTCATTTGCTAGGTGTGACAACTAAATGGTGCTAGGATGGACAAAGTTCTGGCACTCTCTGATGTGAGGGGTTTAAGGTAGCTTAGATTGGAAAATACAGATTTGGATCAAAGTTAGAAAAACATGGGTGCTAGACACAGAATTTGCGGAACAGGATGTGACCTGTTCCCATAGGAAGTGGAGAGCAATCCATACCACTCATGGGATAAGAAGAAAGTTCATTTGTGGTCAACATGGAAACCTATTCCTTTGTTTGTTAGTTACTCCACTCCTTTTTTATAATTAAAATTGTTATTCATTTTAATAATCACATATTTTGTGTCCATTTTCATAGCTGATTTGGGGGGTTTGTTCATTCTTTTGCACTATTCAGTTAATTTTGGCATTTTTCACTGATTTCGGGAGGAAATCGTATAGCAAATTTACTGCTGCAGCTTTGTTTAGTGCTATTCATTCAGAACCACAATGATTTCAAGCATTCTACTATTCCTGAAGGACTTATGGAAACAGGTTGCTGGAATAATGCTCATGTGCTAAACACTTAGGAGACCCCTGTTCTATGGACTGGCAGTGAGACACTCCTTTCCTTCTAAATCACAATGTCTATTGTGACTGTGCAAAGCATTTGAATCATGCTCTTTATAAATTGTAGTGTAAATTAAGCAACCTTTTTTGCAAAATCTGGGTCGCCTGGATGATTTAATGTAGTTTTATTTATTTTTATTCCACCTTTATTATTTTTATAAATAACTCAAGGCAATGAGCATATCTAATCCTCCTTCCTCTTCCTTTTTTCTCTATCGCAACAGTCTTGTGATGTAAGTTGAGCTGAGAAAGAGCTACTGGCTCAAAGTTACCCAGCCACTTGTCATGCCTAACTAGAACTCACAGTCTCCTGATATCATAATTAATTAATTATTGATCTTAATTTATTAATAATAATCAATTAATATTAATTTATATGATAATTTTAAAGGTTTTCCCAAGTCTTGCTTAATGTTTCATGTCAACACATTTTTTAAAACACCCTTTGAATGCTTTACACAGTTGTGACCTATGTGATTTTCATTTTATTGGTATCAATGTTCTCTAAAGGGTCAGACTCACAAAAGATTAAATAGGGACAAATGTTCCCATTTTATAGATCCATTTCATAACTGCAAATTCTACTGATCTTGCTGTTTGTCATACCTATCACTTTCTGTTATTGCTGAAGAGGAAATGAAGAGGAAACAAATGTATTTTTAAATTCAAGTCATCACTGACTGTCCATGTGATTCATAACCAAAATGATTGAGGAAGCCATGGCAAACCATTCCCAATGTCTTGTCAAGAAAACGATGGGAGCTCATCTAGGCAGTTGCCAGGAGTTGACACTGACTTGAAGGCTTGCACACATACAGATTTCATTTTTCATTCATTTTATTGCATGTCTCTAAAGCACACCACCCTTAAAATATTCAGTATGGGAAAAGGAATTCCCCGTGCTGGCTGGGGAATTCTTGGAACTGAAGTCCACAAATGTTAAAGTGGCCAAGGTTGGACATCCCTGCTGTAGAACATAGGAAAATGCAGAAAGCAATCCCTGTTAGCACACACTCGGAGCTTATGTGTTTATAATTGCAAGCATATAGACTTGGCTCAGATCTTCAGATAAATGTGTCAGGACAAAGGAAACAGATCTGTAGTCCAGATTCACCAGAACCATATGTTCACTAAACATCTGGGGGGAAAAAATCTGATACTGCTTACACAAAGGTTTTGTGTCCATCAAAATAAATTTATTGCAAGGGTGGTGAGCGGAACTCTGCATGCAGGCTGATCGTTTATGTTACATCACAACGAGCCAGTGCTATATCTGAAGGGTGGCCCAGTCAATCATAAGAAGATAAAATAAGAGACTGTGAATTTGCTCAACAACAAACTTTGCTCAAGGGATGAAGATGGGGGGGAAAGATGAAGATGATAATTGTTTAATGCAAAGAAGGGCAGAAGACATCATTGTATGCTTTCCTGTTTCTTGTCTGCCTGTTTATCTCACTTTTTTTATCTTTTTGCATATGCTTTGTATAATTTTATTATTTTGAAAATCTTTGCTTTGCTCAATCTGCTGCCTGAATCTTTTGCCTTATGGTAAATCTATTGAAATAATTCTATTTAAATCATTGTAATAGGAAGACTGGGTCATCTTGGTTTTAATTTTTTATCAGTATATACATTTCATAATGAACATCATTTACGTTTTTAATTTTTACATTCTCTTCAGTGTCATGAATATATATATATATATACACAATCCTTCATTGCTAAGAAAAATCCTTACTGTTGGTTTCTCTCTTTTTTTATTCCTTCCCCCCACCATTCTTCTTTATTTTCTTCCCTTTTCGTTTCTTTTTCTTGCTCTCTCTATCTCTCTCCTATTCCTTTCTCCCCTTTCTCTCTCTCTCCTCTTCCTCCTTTCCTCTATCTTTCCATTTCCTTCTTTCTTCCTCCTTCCTCTTTTTCTTTCTTTCCCCTCTTTTCCTCTCCTTCTCTCTCTTTCCCTTGTCTTTCCTCTTGTTTATAGTCCTCCCAGTTGCTGTCAGTTGCCTTATTGTTTTTTCTGCAGTTTTTTTTCCATCCAGAACATTTGTTTTATTTCTAATTATGCTGCAGTTCAATCAAGGCTGATACCACTGCAGGCAGAGGATGTACCTCTGCCCCCCTCTCTCGTCACCCTATTTCTCCCCATTTCATCTGCTCTATGCCAGGGTAGCAACATGGAGGGTTCAAAGAAGACACATTGTTGTGCAGTTCATCTGTGGATAAGGAGGTGACTTTGCAATTCTACTCTGGCAGCATAGAGTCTAGCACAATGGACTCACTGGAAGTCCATTGTTGGAATAGAATAGAATAAAATAGAATAGAATAGAATAGAATAGAATAGAATTCTTTATTGGTCAAGTGTGATTGTACACACAAGGAATTTGCCTCCAGTGCATATGCTCTCAATGTACATATAAGCTACAAGTGATAAATTATGATCATGATCATAAAATACATTCATCATGTCATAAAACCATAGTAATAACTAAGAGTGTTATTCTGTGATGCCGTTTACAGGTTTCTATCAGGCTTTGGTGATGTTTACCTTCCAAGCTGCTGGAGGCATCGTAACACGAGGCAGCAGCAAGAGCTCCTAGTTCCCTTGACTGAATATCACGGTGGTGTAAGATTTTCTTCACAGCACCTTTATAGCACCTGGTCGATGACCTGGAGGTTTCTGCCTATGGTACACAAAAGAGCAACTGTGAGGTTTATGGTAGTCAGCCATTCTGATGACACACATCATATCTGGGCTCTGATAATCAGGGACTGAATGCTGGTGGACTTCATATGGTTCAAGACCTTCAGGTTGGAGATGCAGTCTTGCCAACAAATGCCAAGGATTAGAGAGTGTGTAAGATAAATTTCTCTAATTTCTGTGAAGCACCATCAGTAGAGTTCAGGACTCACAACCAGATAAAAGAGAGGGGATAACCACAGCACTGTGGACTTCCAGCATTGTGTAGAGATATGAATACTGTACTTATTGAACACTTCAGTTCATAGCTACCCCAGAGCCTGGCTGACCTTGCTGATTGTGGAACCAATTTCTTTGTGCAAAGATCCAGCCCTTGAGATGATGCTTCCCATGTATTTGAAGCTGTTTACATTTGTCAAATAGATACTATCAAAAATGATTTTTTGTTCTATGAACTTGAAATTTGGCATGGCCTGGTAAAGGACTTCAAAGTTCAGGCTGATAGTCAAGCTGAAGAACATAGCAGAGTCTGAGAATCTGTTCAGCATCAGCTATAAATCGCTATCTTTGTGTACCACGAATGTACAGTCATCAGCAAAGAGGGTTTCTTGAGTAACTTTGTCTATGAATTCAATCAGTGAAGGTCAGAGAGAGATCCATCCAATGATGACTGGGGAATTCTAGGAGTTGAAGTCTGCACAAGATTGAGAAACACTGACTTAGAGATATGCCCCAATCCACATGACTTCAGATGTATCCCTTCAACAGTTTTCCAGCATTAAAGAAATACACCTAGATCTCTAGCTCGTACAAAGGATGTTAAAATAATTTATGTCCTTATAATTCTCTTTTTAGACTGGCGGCAAAAGCAGCATTTTGATTCATTCGTGTCCACACACTCCCTTCCAAATCTTTGGAACA
The DNA here is from genome assembly GCA_032468095.1 of Pareas carinatus. Classification (NCBI taxonomy): domain Eukaryota; kingdom Metazoa; phylum Chordata; class Lepidosauria; order Squamata; family Pareidae; genus Pareas; species Pareas carinatus. The sequence continues at coordinate 37,124 of JANHFO010007309.1, forward strand.
AAACAATGCATAGTTTTGACAAGGCTTATAAACAAGGCCTGGAGTTAGTGCTGTGTAACTTAATATTCTTTCCACACAGCCATACTGTCATTCTGATGTCAGATTTCTGCACAAAATCCTTGTAATGAAAAACAGGTCATCAGGATACTGCACTGTGTTTCTAGGATCTGCTCCCCCCCCCAACCTCTTGTGTTTTGAGTTACTTACTGGGAGGTGTCACTTCAAATCCATGTGGGTTGCTGAGAAAGCTGACAGATTCCACAAGCTGCATGTTTTCGTAGTTGCCGGAAATGGATGCTAAACACAATGTCATCTAGATTGAGAATAATGGTTCTTAAGTGTTCCCCGTTGTTTGCAATAAATATTTTTTAAACCGCAGCTCATGATTAGACTTGCCTGTTTTAAATGACTAATAATGCGAAACTTGTCATAATTCCTTACCTGTGAGGAGCAAAGAGATCCAATGAACATTCTAGAAAGTGTCTGCGGGACATAGGCAAGGTCTTTCCTACTATTAGTTTGGATAATGATCTTGAAGTACTAATAAGAATTGGACCTACATCCAGCAGATAGCACGGTGCGAGGCAGCAGACTCAGGAGGCTCCCGAGCCAAACTGCCTGACAGCTTGTAGATCAGGTCTGTTTCGATCCAGGAGTCAATCCTAATGTTGCCCCAGAGAGGCAACGAAGAGAGGGGATGTTCTGCTGTCCCAGGGGAGTTGGCAACCACCCTGGTACCGGAAAGCGACCCCGCAGAATATCTGCAATGCTGGGCTGCGATCATCACATCATTTAACTGCAGACAAGTGACGAAGCAGAAATGGAACAGCTTGGAAGCAAGCTGCCGAAGCAAGCTTCAAACCAGCATCTAGCCACCTGAGTGAGTTATTAAAATCTTACTCAAAGAAGACTATTCTACCTGATTAAAAAGAAGATTTAAAAAAGACCTAATGCCCAAAAGAAGAGGAAAAATGGTGACTGAAAATGGAAGGGGTTACTTATATAAAAAAGGAAAAAATATTGTTAGTGGATGCTTTTTATAGAAATTAAACTTGGTGGTGAAGTTAAAGTTGGAGAAACCCTGACCTTGAGAATGCAGCTGTGACTTGTTTATTGAGGCAAGAAAGGAAATATTTGGACTTACAGAGAAACAAAACTCCAAAACCTGCTATAAAGCAAGGAAAATATTAAGAAGGACTGTTACAAAAAATAATAATGACAACTCAAATGGCAAAATGTATACAGAAGATGTTAATGACACATATGGAGTCACAAGAAGCTAATTTTAAAGAGGTTTTACAAAAATTGGATGACAGATGTATACTAAAGCCAAAAGAAAAAAGTGGAATTAAAGAAAAGTTGGATGACTGCAGTATGGATAGTAACTACATTGACAAATTGGAAAGTACAGAAGAGAAACAGCAGGCTGCTGGAGAAGTGATTATGCTTCAGAATAAAAAATTGAATTATCACCCAAAAGTTCAAAGGATGATTAAGGAAAAGCAAAAGGACTTAAAAAGGAGAGTATTAACCAACTCAATGAGCGTAATGATAAGTGCAGCTGAACAAAGAAGCAAGTAAAGAGAAGGAATGCACAAACCAGTTTGAAAGAAATATAAGATCCCAACAGAAAGACCTGAGAGAGCTTGGAAGAAAATAAGAAAGGAGAAGAGGAGGAGATTGGGAGATACAGACGTAATACTTGATATAAAAGAGAACCAGACATGGAAGATATGGAAAAAATTTGGACAGATAAAGAATATTGTAAATGAGGAGCTGAATATGAAATGCAAAATCTTATTGGCAATTAGGACATAAATGAGTAATTACATGATCAAAAATGGCATATAGAATAAAATGATAAGTTTGATATTGTGCAGTGATTTATATAGAATGTTTTATAAAAGTAGAAGATACCTAAGGCTTAAATGATAAGTTTGTTACTGTGTAGTGATCAAGAGGATTGAATATAAAAAGAGAATATAATCAATGCTTAAGATGTTTTATGGTTGAAATAGGTTTAACAGAAAACCAATAATTTGCTATACAGTATATATAGGATGATGTATAAGATTTGAAATGATTTAAAAAGTTTAAGATGTTTACATTGGAATAGGAGGTCGGAATAAGCGACTAAATAAACAGAAAACTGAGAAATTGAGGATGTTGTAAAAACATGACTTTATGTAAAACATATAGAAGTTTAAAATTAATTTGTTTGTTTAAGGTAAAGAAGAACAATGGGGACCTAGATGAAAGATTAAAAGAGTGAAGATACAACAGAGAAATATTTAGGATGCTTAAAAGTAAATCTAATACAAATATTGTAAAAAGTGAAGTAAAACTGGTAGAATTACAATCTAGGTTAGCACTGGTAAATCAGGATATAGCAAGGTGAACATTTATATAAATGGAAAAATTGCTTTTTTATAAAATGTGAGTGTAAATGTTTAGTGGAAGATGGAAGGAATAGGTTTTATATCCTATGAACATGATTGAATAAGTACTGATGGATGATAGATGGTATGTTTATTCAGTTAGCAGATGCTGATTAGAACATTGAAATGTGGGTTTTTATATTTTGTGTGTTTGTTTGTTGTTTGTTGTTGAAAACAATAAAAATTCTTACAAAAAAAAAGAATTGGACCAAATATTTTTATTCAGCAGAGGTATCTATAGGCTATGGTTAAAAAGACAAATTAATAGCCATGGTGGTGTCATGAAAGCGTCACCAATTTTTATCTCTATTGCGCCATTATGACTACTCACTGTCTTAATTGTTATTACCATTCCTGGCAGACAACTCTGTCTTCTCTATTCTGTGAAGTTTATTTTCTAGTGACTGTACTACCTGAGATGTTTTATCATGCATTCTTGTAAGGTAAGAATTGTCTTGTGATCTGAGGAACCTAACCAACAGTTTTAATAACAGTTTTATGGTGATATCTGTTTAAGGAAGTCTCTATCCGTTAAGTTTGCAATTGTTATTGAAATACTGTGCCTTTAAGTTCGCTTCTCAGCAGGTTAAGTAGTGATTTGCCCTTGTCTCCTTCCTAGGACTGATAGTGTGTGACTGGCTGAAAGCTTCCAGCCCAAGGCAGAACTGAAACATGAAATCTCTCGGGTTCTGGACTAGTGCCTTAACACTACACCAAACTGGCTCTCATAAACATTAAGAGTTATCATTTACCATAAATAAATGTAAACCTAATGAAACATAATGGAATAATTAAAATCTAGATAGATATATAGCAAATATCAATTCTGTTAAGGTAATCCTGGAGGAATTTGACAATCAGTGCTTTTCAACCTTTTAACAGATTGTACCACTTTGAGTACCACCAGTAGCTTAGCAAGGTGTCAAAAAGTTGACCAAAAAAAGGGAAACAAGTGATAAAGTGCACCCATTGATGAAATTTATCTGAGATGATGAAGTACTGAGCCAATTATTAGGAATCTTAGGTAGTGGAAGGGAAAGCTGGACGCACCTTAATGAAATGAATTTCTCTGCTCCTGGTAGTATTTCAATTCACTGATCAGCATTTTCCATTTAGTCATTTCTTGCCAGAAAATTTATCTTTGCTGACTATCTGTACATCTGATTATGCTTCCTCATTTCCCTATAATACAAGTGGCAGACCTGAATGGAATTTGGAAGGTTTTATCTAACCAATCATCAAATGACTAAAAGTCCCACTTCTCCTTAAGCTTCACTTCCACCTTCCACTTATGTTTAGCTCCTTTTATCCTCCTCAAAATTAAATACAGTCCAGATTGGGAGAGAACTTGCTATTTGGGGTTCACTGCCTTTATCAGTGAAAGCTAGCAAGTCCTCCTAAATCTGATGCTTGCTACATCAGAAGACCTCCAAAAAAAAACATCAAAAGGAGACTAATACCAACTACAGAAGTTGACAGACAGGATCATCACATACTGACTTTCACTTAGGGTGTACATGGGGGTGAAAGGATGCTAAAGTGATAAGCCTTGAATTGTGAAGAGATATTTATCTCCTGGCAGTGACATAATGGCATCAGAATTCACTTGCTGCACTTTCAGCCTCTGAAAAGTAACCTTTGATTCCTTTTCCAAAGGGACTGGATACCTCCCTGCTATTTCTGGTCTTTTTTAGTCAATCAGCCACAATGAGCACATTAAATGCATTTTAGTTCTATACCTGTGACAACCAGTCTCAGTAGAATCTGCTCAGAGTTGAATTTCAATCTTCGCCTTGAAAAGCTCTTTGCAAGGATATTAACTGTTTGACATATCACTGTCACTCAGAGTACATAGTCTTGAGCTGACATTTATCCATCTTGCTATATTTGTGGTGGCTTGTATATCTCAGTAATTTCTTATCATGAAAAGGCAAAGTCTGGATAAGTGGAAGAAAAGAAAAAAGAAAAGAAAAAAGGAAAGGAAAGGATCAGTGGCAATGAGTGCACAATTGGGAGAGCTAAAAAACAGGTTAGGAATAGATTGTCATGGAGAATATCTATGTAGTTTTTAGAAGTCAAAATGATTTAATGGCATACTTCAAATCAACTAAGGAATCAATCTGGATACGTTCTTCATCCAATGACTTCAATATCATAAAAAGTTAAATGGAGGTCTAGAAGGCACAAGTGATCTCCACATCATCCAGTAGTACAGCTGGCAAAGAAGAAAGAAAGTTGTGTATCATATTCATTATAAACCATGTTAGGTCCTTTATGATAACAGGATATTACAAGCATTTCTTGAACTCTTGGAAAAAATAGTGGTTCGGTGACATCCTTATCATTCTAGGTAAATTAATGGTCAACCGCTTCCAGGATATTTGTCTTTTCTACAGGGTGGATTGCTTTAGAAATGCTACAAGCAATTGGACAGGGAGGAGATGGGGTGGTCCATCTTCTTTATCATAAAGGAGGGATTGTCAGTGTGATCTCCTGTAGACCAATTCACAGCAAATTGAACCCTGGATAGTAAAAGTTGAAGCTGATTGACACCTGAGGCTCTAATATGCAATCCAGATTCTCGAGTCAGAAGAAAGTTCTTGCGAGGTCACGTTCTGTCCACATGTGCGATCCAAGCAGTTTGAGGGCCAGTTGAAGAATTGAAGATAATACATTGTATATTAATGAAAGAGTTAAAGAGCCCCAAACCAGTAGTTATACTGAAGAGAAAGTAAAAGAGAGAGAAGTAGAGAAAAGGAGGGAGAGGGAGGAGGAGAGAGAGAGAAAGAATAAGCTTTCTGATGCTAGAAAGCCCAACAATTTCCCATTGGACTCTCTGTTCTGTGGCATGTCCTACTTTGAAAACAAATTTGGTGCAGAAGGCCATCTGACTTCCATGTCATTTAGCAATTAATCATGAAAAATAAGTCATGCATAAACAATAACTTGCTATGGAATGGTTGCAGCTGTCATGATGGACCCTGCATTTCCACCCCCCCTTCAGGACATTATTTTGAGTCGGCCCACCACTAAAACAACACAGTGCTTGGAGTGTTTGGAAACTGGGTTAAAAGTGCACTTTACAACATGTTTACATTTTGTTCTGTGTATAATATTATCTACTAAAACTTCAGAATCAGGAAGAAAAACACTGCTGCTCCAGTTAGGACTCTTCTCTGAACTGCAGTTGTCTTTCAAATGAATTTCTGATTTGATGTGACTTCATAGAATCAAAAGTTCCAGGTTTCCTCAAGTTTAGGAACAATGAGAAGCCACTTTCTACAAGCTATACATCAGTCAGACTCATTCAGAAATGCCTACAGTAGCATTCTTAGGTTTCAGACAGGATTGCATTTCCCCCTCTAGATGGATTGAATTTAGGACTCTCTATCTACTAAAACATAAATACTCCATACTGTAAGAAACATCAGCCTTTGTAGTTGGAATACTTGTATAACCATATTCAGAAATGTCATTTAATCAACTTAAGAAATGTCAGTTTTCTTAAATCTTGCATGAAGTCAGGTCAGTCGCTGGAGAAATTAAAAACTGAGCATTCCATGAACCAGAAGCTAAATTGGAGAAAGATCCAACCATAGAGGATCTTTTATTTGGAACATCCCAGACCACCAGCCTCGTCTCCCCTGTCCCCCCTCGCAGGCTTGGCCCTTTAACACCAGGGGCCCATCCTGATGACGGGTCCTAGGATCAAGAGAGATGGCACGCCGCCAATTCCCCCCTCCTTCCAAACTCCCTCCCCCTCTTCCCATTCCCTTTCCCCCATATCTCATAATTTTGTAAATATTGTTAAAGTTCTATGTTAGTTATTCAAGTTATCTGTACACCATCCATTCTTCCCTTTCCCCTCCCGACTCCCTGCCCTCCCCCCATTCCCATTCCCTTCCCCCATATCCCATATTTTGTAAATATTGTTAAAG
>JANHFO010007309.1:56169-67375 GCA_032468095.1 Pareas carinatus
CTCTCTCTCTCTCTGTCTCTCTCTCTCTCTCTCTCTCTCTCTCTCTCTCTCTCTCTCTCTCTCTCTCTCTCTCTCTCAGCCATAAAAAACTGGACCTATGGATTTTCTTTTCGACAGTGAAATACTGACACAGTGCCCCCAAATGTCCTAATCCAGCAATCAGGTGAATAGTGTAGGTTACCACACTGAAAATACTACCCATATTACTAAACTGGTGGTGTCCAGCAGCTTGGTGTGCAGTCTCCAACCTGCATCATTTTAAGGACTTCTTTTTAATAAACCATAGCCCAGTGACTTGATATTGGCTAGGTTATAAGACCATTGTTTCCCACAGTCATCATTTTGACCCACTATGCATCTATACAATAGTTCCTAATACTTATTCATGTAGCAGATTGCCATCAGCATACCAATATCATCATCATCAGATCCTGGGTACAGGTAATCCTCAACAAATGTCCAGAATTGGGATCAGAATTTCCATTGCTAAGTGAGGTGGCTAAATGAGCTGTGCCTCATTTTACAAACTTTTTGCCATGGTTGTTATTTAATTAGTTGTTCAGTAAATCCAGCTTTCCTCATTGACTTTGCTTGTGGAAGCAGGTTGAAGTCACAAATGGTAATCACATGAGCCTGGAGCACTGCAACCATTCTAAATGAATGCCCTGTTTCCCCGAAAGTAAGACATCCTCTGAAAATAAGACCTACTCACAATTTTGCCTATTGCTGAAATATAAGGCATCCCCCCAAAATAAGACCTCCCCTGATAATAAGTTCTCCCCTCCATTGCAGCCGGAGCAGACAGGAAGTTCTCGGTGGAAAAATAAGACCTCCCCTGAAAATAAGACCTAGCACATCTTTGGGAACAAAAATTAATATAAGACAGTGTCTTATTTTCAGGGAAACACGGTACTAGTTGCCAAGCACCCACATTTTCATCATGTGACCAGGAGATGCTACAACAGTCATGTGAGGACCAATTGTAAGTCATTTTTTTCAATGCCGTCTTAATTTTCAACAGTTGATAAACAAATAGTTGCAAGTCAAGGATGACCTTTACTTAAACATCATTCAAACATATATCCTCAAGTTTTGAGATATTCTATTCCTGAACTCTGATCTCTTCTCTCTCTTTTGCTCTCCTGGAAAAAATGTGAAACAAATATGTCAGTGAACTTGTCATTTTTTTGTGTCAAACCTCTTATTACTCACTCAATAGCCAAATTCAGTGCTGCGGGCATGAAGATTTTTTGAAACTGGCATCTAGTACACTACTAGAATACTTATTATACCAACCACATCTCCCAGATTGTTAGCTGTCCTGTTTTGCTGCTTTAAGACCAGTTCAAGATAATTTCAGTCATCTTTCATTACATTTGCTTTCCTAAACATGCCTTCAGTGGCAAGCAGCATTTAATTTTATTTTGTTTTAGACCTTGACATATTTTAGGTAACTTCCTGTATATGATCTTCATATCCTTTAATTTGATTATATCTTGTGTTCTCTGTCTTATGTCTTATATTATTCCTCCTTATTTCCTTGCTTTGCTTGGACACAAGAGCGACAGTGAAGGCAATGTAGGTCGATTGCTGCTAGCATAACAGTTTGCAGAAAGATTGCAGGAAGGGATGATTTTATAAAAAGTTTTTAAAAATTCACATAGGAAAGCTTTTAGCTGGAGAAAAACACCCAGATTAAGAGCTTGTTTTGGGCCCTTCCATCTGGTGCTTTCTGGAGTAATTTTCTGATTGATGCAACGTTCTAGCAATCCCATGTCACTGGCAGAAATAGACCGAGCTTAAATGCAAATTCCCATGCATTCATTTTGCAATTTGTGACACTTGATTTGCATGTTTTCCAAAAGGGGGGAAGGATCCTACCACTTTTGTCTACTTTTAGATATCTTGATCGTTTCCACTTCCTAAAGTTAAGCGCTGTAAGGTCCTCTTGTCTCTGCAGATAGTTTTCTGCATATTTAAAAGATGTATCATGATATGAATGATAGGGGAGGGGGGTTTGGCTAGAAGCTAATTTTAGAACTTCCTTAATGATTAATGGGAAATGGGCTGATCGGTTTTGGTCGGCTTTTGTTGCAAAGAAGACAGTTGTGTGGAGTTGCAGGATTGCCTCTGAGAGTTTGGAAAATGTTGGGAGAGAGAATACAATGTTTGGGTGCAAAGTTCTCTGAGTTCGTAAGGAGAACAGAAACCCCTCGTCCTATTTTATTTAAATAAGTCCTGTGGCACTCAGGCAACACTTTATAGAGCAAAGAAAGAGAGCTAAAAATCACTCTTCAGTATTCTTTAGCAGCAGCAAAAGGCATACCTGTAATTTACTGAATATTCGGTCAATTGACTATGTATTCTATTGCATGGTTTTCAACCTTTTTCGTGTTATGGACCCCAAGACATGTCACTGCTACATGGCAGACCCCATTCCCACAAATTCAACTAATTACTAATTGACCATTCATGTATATTAGTTTTTCCAAATTTTTCTTGACCTGTCTGTGGTCCCCCTGGCACTGATCATAGGTTGCAGGAATCTTTTACTGAATCAAATCTCAAATCTCAGATCAATTGGATCTTGTTGCTCATAAATTATAAATCCAGATTGAAATTTGAAGGTAGAACAATTCAAATTTAAATCAGATTTTGACTGATTTATACCTCATACATTTTACAGCCTATATTTGTCTTCAGATGATCTTAGAATAAATCTACTGACATTAATGGGTGAAGGTAATCATGATTTCAACAGCACTGCTCCATGAATTCATTCAAGGTACTAGAATTCTAAATCATAACTGGTGTGACTTAAAATCAATCAGTCTAGCATGTTTTTATGCCATATTAATTGCCTGACTATTTAAAAAGGAGTTATAGCTTTATCAGATGGTATCGCAATTTTAATTATTAGGCCTATTTAGACAAGAAAAGTCTTTGACTTGATTTATAGAGATGATTGACCAAATTAAAACTCTAGATTTAGCCTTTTTCGATACAGGGCGAGTAAACTGACTCTGATAAAAAAAATGAAGAAAATAGTTTCTGTACAGAAAGCTCTTCCACCTGCTAATTATTTGTCAGCGATGCAGGTTTGGTTGCGTTCTGGGCGTTCTACCCCCAACTCCCATGATTTTAATGTCATTCATGCATTTTCCTATTCACATTTAATGAAGGACAATCTACTTCTAGAAATTTATGTCAAAGGAGAAGACAATTTCTGTGAAATTCACACGAGTATGATGTTCTTGTATCATTTAGCTATAAGGTAGCCAAAAGATGTAAGCCAGTATTTTGTCTATCGTTTCATTCTTCTTTTTTCTAGCATTCCCCCTTCTTCCTTGTTCCCCAGACTGCTCCCGAATTCCAAGGAGATAATCTCCGCTTGATCTTTTACGGTAGCTTTTTACTGTCACTATCAACTCTAAGGAAATGCTCTGCTCTGCAGAAATGGAAAAGAACTTTCTCAACCATATCTACAGAGGAGAGCATGTCCTCTAAACCTGGTTTTATATATTTGGTAGTCTGTCTACTGTGAAGTACCTGCTTTCTCTCCATTTCTTGCTTCTTGCTTCAACTGTTGCCCCTATCAAATAGGAAGAGAAAGTCGTAGTTCCATTTCACTTAGTCTTTTCTAAATAAAAAGATCATTAAAAGGCATTTAAATTCAGTTGTATTTACCAAATCAGTAGTAAATGCATTTCACCTGACAGCATTTGTTAAAATGGACTCGGTCCATTTTATAAATCAAGAACACATTTTATAGAGGTGTAAGGAATCCAAAGCTACTTCTTGCTATGTCTATTATCTCATTACTCTGAGAAAGTTTGATTTTGTTTTACTGCAGGCTTGGGTAAAAGACTGAAGAGAGTATAGATTTCCTCTTGCTACTACCATCTGGGAAATGTCTTTTAATGACAAATTTAAAACATACTGCATCAGGTCTTCTGTTCATGAGGAATTATGCACTGCGTAATAGAGTGTTGAGCCAAAAGAAGATAAAAATCGTAATGCAGTTTGTATATTGTGTCGAGCTACTAAAGAGCTCCTTCCTCTTGGTGGGGGATCACACCAAGTTGTCAACTAAGGTTTATAAACTCTAATCCTTCGAGCCTCAATTTGTATAATCTCAGGGGTCACCTAGAGTGGAAACCTAATTAGCTGCTCTGTATTCATGTTTCTGAGTAACGAAGTGAAACCAAAATAGTTTGCAATTGAATCTAGCATTCTTTTCTGTGGTGCAAAACTGTGGTTTTAGTTTTTACTTTATCTTTCCACTACTTTATATTTATTCCACCTACTTGCTTCTGAATATTCATCAACCCTTTTGTTTGCTGGTTTCATTCTGCCTGTTTAGATACTCTGTTAGTCTGTTCTCATAAATCCAATTGGTTGAGAAAATGTCTTTCCAGTGGATGGCATACAGCAAATGCCTTGCTTCTTGCACTAAAGATGATGCCGTCACTTTGGCTGACATTTGCCACACATTTTCTGCTGTCAACTCTATTTTTTATCACCTGACTTTAGTTCTATTTTATCTCATTTTATTTTGCACTAAGCCTGCAGGCCTTATCCAGGAAGAGAAAACCAATATTCAGATTATTGTTTATTTCTAGCAAAAACTAAAATTCTTAGAAATATACATGTTCTTCATATTGCTTTGTTAACAACTATAGCATTCATATTTTGCAGAAGAAAAAATGATTCACTGCAAGAGAATATTATGGACTGTAAAACAGATGATTCATATTGGACCAATTTGTGTTCATCTGGGGGAATGTAAGGAATAGAACTTTGATGTCTTTTATTCTCTGAGGGCATATCTCAAATACACATATATGGAAATAATCCAGATGTACAACTCTGGATCTTGTATTATATAAGCTTTCTATATGCTTTTAATCATCTTACATTATGGAATATTTATTCCAGATAGATACTGTCCTGATGAAATAAACTACAGATTTCAAGGATCTTGTGTGTACGCAGATTCGCTTCATTTGACAGCCTGTCCACTTTTTTCAAAATTAAATATTCTTGTGATGATTCTATAATTGGTAACTATACCTAACAGCAAATGTTGCATTTCTGACTGCTTAAAATTCATGTCACTGGATCAAATTGGACAAGAGAAAGATGTAACCTTTGACCCTTGGTGTGATTCTCCTGTCACAATCCATAACTTTTTTTTATCACACCTTGCAGACATGCCTGTGCAATTCTTAGCTATTTTCCAAAGGTGATTTCAAAAGGCAACTGGACTTTCTTGGTTTTTTTTTTAATTGCTTCTCATCCAAGAAGCTTCTTCAATTTTATTGGAGAAGAAGGATTTTTTTAAACTATGTTGGGCACAAGGTCAGCTGAGCTGATTGTTGTGTACTGGTCTTGGCAAGACATTGATGAGGTGGTGGTGAATTGAGATCACCACTAGGTGGTGGTCAATTGAGATCACCACTAGGTGGCGACCAATAGAATCAAAGCAGCAGATAACAGGCCTGGAGACAAGCAGTCTGGCCCTTAAACGTACACAGCCATTAGCAGTGACTCAGAAATTCAAACAATTAAGGCCAATACATAACACCTTTTCTCCCTAGATAAGTCATAATCTCCATTAGCTAACATAATTCTGCAAGTACTTGGGCGGCCTTCGCAATCGTTTCAACTGTCTTGGAGTTACTGGAGTATCTCAGTCGATTTGCTTCCCTGCCTGGATGGGTAACCTTGAGACCCATTTGCTTCAAGTCAATCCAAGTCCCTTTGGCTGGTCTGTCCTGGTAGACCCGAGCCAAAGTCAATTGGGGGCACCATCTCTGCCAGCCTAAAAATCGAAGCCGTTTGCCAGTTCCCCTCCATGTATGAAGTCTCAGTGCTCAGGGAAAATCTCCCCATGGCCAGCCTGTCTCCACAGCTGAGAGTTTCATCATTGCACACATACTCCATTGATGGGCTGCTGTAGCTCCATACCTGGGGTTGGCCCTCTCAAGAGTCCTGATCCAACGACTGGTTTGCCAGCCTCCGGCACAGTTGGTCAATATGCTGTCGAATGACTCGACCATCCTCCAGGACCACTTCATACAAGAGTGACCCTGACACCTTAGTAACCACAGCTACCACCCAAAATGTCCTTTGACCATAATGCCGGATCCAAACCCAGTTAGCAATTTGTAGATTCCTCAGTGGTTTTGAGTGTGCTGTGCCTGAAGCAACTCAATCTGAATGCAGCCAATCCAGCTTTGTAATTAAGTTTGGCCTCTCAGTTTGGCCAGGTTTATGCCCATGGAAGTGCATGGAGTTGTACGTTGGCAGAGTAAGAAGTCTACCAGCCTGTGCTGCCAGTCAGTTGTTATGATTTTCCTTAGGGATTCCTTGGTCATTTGGACCATACATTCCACTTGATCATTAGAGGCTGGGTGAAAGGGCACAAAGTGGTGTGCCTAATCAGATTAGTCCTCAGGAAGGACTGAAACTCTGCAGTGGTAAATTGCACCCCGTTGTCTGAAACTATTATGTTGGGTAACAAGTGCATAGCAAAGATCCTTCACAGTTCCTGGATGGTCCTGGCAGTAGTCATAGTTAGGACTGATGTGACAATAAAGAACAGCTATCTCTGAAATGGCCCTGCAAAGTCAATGTGGATTCTTAACCATGGGGCTTGCGTGACTTCCCATCGATGGACATGGGCTTCAGGCATTTCAGATCTAGATTGCTGGCAGGTGTAGCAGCTATGAACTTGGGACTCAATCTCTTAATCTAGCCCTGGCCACCACAGATAGCTTCTCATGAGTGCCTTCATTTGGACTTTTCCTGAATGTCCCTCGTGTAGAGACTCTAAAACCTTGGACCTCAGGGAGCTCAGAACTATGACTTGACTCCCCCATAGGATGCACCCCTTGGGAGCTGAAAGGTTATCTTTCTTCCCATAAAAACTCTGGAATTCAGGCCCCGGACATTTCCGTGGCCATCCTGTGTGAACCCAGTTTAGCACACGACTCAGCGACTTGTCAACAGCCATCTTCGCAGCCACATCCACCACATGGAAGGGAGAATCTGGCAAATCCTGGGTGGCCAGGATATGTGCAGCCATAGCAGGATCTAGCTCTAGGTGTGGCAGGGGCATCCTGCTAAGGCCATCTGCATGGCCCATTTCCTTGCCTGGTTTATGAATTAGGCTGTAACTATAAGCCAAAAGAAAAATAGATCACCTCAGCATCTGTGGAGAGAGAATCTGAGGTGTTTGTTTGTTCGTAGTGAACAAATCCAGAAGTGACTTGTGGTCTGTGAAGACTGTGAACCGACAACCATACAAGTAGTCGTGAAATATTTTAATACCTGCCACTAGATATATTTGGGCATAGTTGTGTTCCACTGAAGACAAGGTCCTGGAATAATAAGCAATGGGAGCCTGCCTTTCATCAGCCATTAAATGGCTCAACACAGCACCTACCCCATATGGAGATGCACCACAAGCCATGCAGATAGGCAGCTTTTCATTGAAATGGGTGAGTACTCAGTTTGAAGACAGCAGTGACTTGACTGCCGAAAAACTTCCTCATGGACACTCATCTACTGCCACTGTACTTTTTGTCCAACTAGGTAATGGTTCTGCCACCATGGCCTTGTGTGGAAGAATGGTGTGGTAAAAATTCAGTAGCCCTAAAAAGGTCTGAAGCTCCCCCTTAGACTTAGGACTGAGGACCTGTTGGATCACTTTGAGCTTGGAATCTGCTGGATGAATACCTGCAGCATCTATGCGGAAACCAAGGAACTTTGTTGACTCTACCCCAATTTTGCATTTTTCCCTTTTTAGCTTCAGCTCCACTTCATGGAAATGCTGAAGGACAGTTCTGAGCCATTCTGCCAAAATATCTACTGATTCCCCAGCTATGAGGACATCATTGAAGTAAGGGCACACCCCTGGTATGTTTTTGAGTGTGCACTCCATCACCCCTTGGAGAAGTCCTAGGGCTACACTGACCCTGAACTGTAGGCGCCTAACCCTGAAAGTCCTGCTGTGGGTGACAATGGTTTGAGGTTCTGCCATGGCATCGTCCACAGGCAGTTGCTGGTAGGCTTGAATCAAATCTAATTTGATGAATATGCGACCTCCTGGTGATGACACCAAGATGTAGCTGACTATAGGCACTGGATATGCATGTTGCTGACATGCCCTGTTAATGGTGCACTTATAATCTGTGCATATGTGCACTTCACCATTGGCCTCAAGTGGCGTGACTATGGGGGTCTCCCATACCCCACTATCTACTGGCTGCAACACCCCTTGTCACACCAGCTTGTCCAGCTGTGCATCAAGTTTGGGTTTAAGAGTGAAAGGCACTCTACGAGGCTTGAACCTTATTGAGGCTACCATAGGATCAAGGTGGAGGATAATTGGAGGTCTCTTGTACTTCCCTAAGCTTGGGCTGAAAACATCAGTGAATTCCTGACAAACTACCAACAGGTTAGCTGCTTGCATTCTGTTAATGCCAGTCACTTGGATGCCCAGGGCATCAATCCAGTCTAGGCCAATAAGGCTTGTGCGGTGGCCGTCAACTGCCACGATGTCTAGTGGATCCTCAAGCCCTTTGGATTGTACATTGAGTGTAGCTTCTCCTTTAACCGCTACACAAAAGTTTTGAAGATATGTCAGCAACAGGTTAGATGGTCTGAGTTTAATTCGTTTACCACTGTGACTGCAAATGTGGTTGAAAGTTCCTTGAAAAACTATGAATAGGGCTGACCCTGTGTCCATTTCCATGTTGCACCAAACTCCTTGAAGACTTAGCTTCTCTTTAAGAGGATGATGAGTGCCTGTCCTACATACGCTCCTCCGGCTGGAACAAAAATCAACTCTATGTTGCTCCAGGGCCCCAGTACCTCTACTGAATGCATCTTCATGTGGTATATCCCTCTGGTAACCTTTACAGACAGCGGTGGTGTGGCTTTGTTTGCCACATGCCTGGCACATTGCTGTGCAGAACCTGCACTCCAAGCTACTATGTCGGGCTCTGCAGCCCACATATTCAGTGAAGGGAACTGCCTTGTCAAGTGACCGCTGGCTGCTCTCTGGTTGCTTCTGCAGCTGATTGATCTCATAGTCCAGTTGGAGTCTCCTATTCTTTTGCCATCCTCGTGGTGGATGGTTTCTGGGCTGAGAGTGTTCTTAGAGGGCCATAAGGCTTTAACGACTACTCTGGTTGCCTCGGAGGCCATGACCTCCTTCAGGGTGTCTTGGAACGTGAGGGTCTCCCTTGCAAATAGCTTCTGCTGGAGCTCCCTGTTCCTCAACCCGCATACCAAATGGTCTCTCAGTCTCTCTTCGTGGTCTGCAAAGTTGCAAAGTCGGCATTGTAGGACAGTGATGAACTCAGTGGCAGATTCTCTTGGTTGCTGCTCCTGCTGTTCAAACGCATACCTTCATGCAATGATGAAGAGCTTCAGCTCAAAGTGGTCTTTGAGCTTCTTTTTGAGATATGCGAAGGCAACCGATTCTAGTGCAGCAGGAGTGACTAGGTTCTTGGCTATGTTGAATGGCGCCTGACTGCACATGCACAGGAGCGTTGTGGCCTTCAAGCCTTCCTCTCAAGTTTAATTAGCTTGCAGATAGTTCTCGATGTGAGAGATGTACAGCACATCTCAACCTCATTGCCACTGTTGTGTACTGGTCTTGGCAAGGCATTGACTAGGTGGTAGTGAAAACAGGAACAGATTTATTCAAGTAGTACAGACAAATAGCGGCTCAAACGGCCATGCAGCAACTATTTATAGAGATCACTACTAGGCGGCAACCAATAGAATCAAAGCAGCAGTTCCCACACGGACACAAGATGACAGGCCAGGAGACAGGCAGTCTTGCGCTTAAATATACACAGCCGTTAGCAGTGACTCAGCAACTCAAGCAATTAAGGCCAATACATAACACTGATGATGCCATTGCTGTAATGTACTCTAACATAGGCTCTCCTCTCTTACTCTCTCTCCACAGATCTACAGCAAAGACTTCTGGGCATTGCATAAATAGCCAATAAAACACAAATTCTCCTGTACTTATAAACATGAGTTTGGATCTCTATTTTGGAGGTTCTAAAAGCTGAAGAGGAAATTTATCACAACTTTCATCCACATCCTCATATGCACAACTACCTGATGCTAATCCTGGGCCTCCATTATTGTTCTCATGTGTATTGATGTGCTTTAGACTTTCTGAATGTTGGTACCGTCTAGGCTTCCTGTCCTCAAATGTTATTTTAAAAAGTATTCATTTATTTAATTTAAGTGAACATTAAATAAGAAGTGGAATTTTTGCAAAGCACCAGCCTCCAGCATCTTTTCACTTTGCAAACATTTATATAAGCCCTATATTTTATTAGGAAAAATTGAACAATTGTAGTGCAATGCTTTGGATATATGCTCACCTACCTAGGAAAAAAGAAAGCAGTTATAAAGCAGATGGTAAGACATATAATGTTCTTAGAGGAGAGTTGAGGAGCAACTTCATCATCATTGTCTAGTTCAACCCCCTGCTCAGACACGGACCTTTATACCATTTCCGACAAATGGTTGTCAAATCTCTTCTTAAAAACCTCTAGTGGTGGTGCATTCATAACATCTGGAGGCAAGTTGTTCCACTGATTAATTGCTCTAAATATCAGGAAATTTCCCCTTAGTTCTAAGTTGCTTCTCTCCTTGATTAGTTTCCATCCATTGCTTCTTGTCCTGCCTTCAGATATTTGAGGGAATATCTTGACTCCCTCTTCTTTGTGTCAAATCATGAGATATTGGAACACTGCTATCATGTCACCACTTGTCCTTCTTTTCATTAAACTAGACATACCCAATTCCATCAACCGTTCTTTATATGTTTTAGCCTCCAGTCCTCAAATCATCTTGGTTGCTCTTCTCTGCACTCTTTCTAGAGTCTCAACATCTTTTTTACATTGTGGCAATCAAAACTGGACGAAGAATTCCAAGTGTGGTCTTACCAAGGCATTATGTAATGGTGTTCTGGGACTGCCTCCAAAATCCACAGCAGCCATTTTATGAAAGGACGAGCATGGCTATTCTTCCATCTATCAAGATGAGTTTATTGCCCCCTTTTGCAAAAGCTTCTGAATGCTTAAAGCTTCTATTCAGTTGTTGTGCGAAGATTTTTATTCTTGGATCACAATTTAGTGTAATTTGTGAAATGGAAGGGGGGGCAAAT
>JANHFO010007309.1:76155-91144 GCA_032468095.1 Pareas carinatus
CTCTCTCTCTCTCTCTCTCTCTCTCTCTCTCTCTCTCTCTCTCTCTCTCTCTCTCCCTCTCTCCCTCCCTCCCTCTCTCTCTTTCTCTCTCTCTCCCCCCTCCCTCAAAAAGGGCTTAATTTACAAATAGGTGGCTTAAAGGAAGGTCTTACCTCACATTTAAAATGTAGCACCTGTATCTGTATATTTTGAGATACTTGGTGAATTTCAATGCTTTTCAAACTGAGGCATTTTAGTGTAAGCTTTCTGAGTGTAGGCTGTAACCATAGTGATTTCTGCAAACACACACACACATGCACACACACACCTATGTGCTTCAGCCCTTGTATGTCACATGTTTCTCCTATGTACTTCAGCCATTATATGTAACATGCTTCCCCATAAGCAGGAACTGGCTTTCCTGAAGGTGCTTTTGGCAGTTCTAACAATACTGCCCATGAAGCCATCTTTTTGCATCAGCCAGTGGAATTGCAAGCATATTGCAGAAGGCTGCTTTGTTGGGATTTTAGGCTATTCTTGAAAAAGTGCCAACTCAAAGGTGTACAAGGACCCGTACTGCATATGGCTTAAGCCATGAGACCAGCAAAACTTCAACTGTAAGCAGAGGTCCTTTCAATGGGCACTGAGCATGCTTGTGGCCATTTAAAGGGATGTCATTTTGTCATATAATGATAGCTTTTAGATGGCTATTTATTATGCATTATACTTGATTTAGATTTTATCGGAGCACCTACACACAGAATAGTGGGAACACTGAATAGAAACTGCAATGCCCTCGAAGTCACATCTTCATCATCTGCATCCGATTGGTTCCCAAAGCCAAATATTCTGAATTTCTGCCAGAAAAGATTGGCAAAGGGATTTATACCATAATTCAGAACTGGATCCCAAAGCTTGTATATTGTCTCTAATAAAGGATTAAGGTATATGGACAAGCAATGCCTTCAAGAAGAGGATTTTACTGTCAAAAACGTTATGCTTTAAAAAAAAAATAATAGCAACAATGATTGCAGTTTTTGAATAGCAAAAGTTGAGTTTCAATTCCAGCAAGCATGAAAACAATATAGATTGCTTTTAAAAATAGTCATATTCAGTTCCAGAGACAACAAAAAGCCATGCATTGCTGACTCTTCAGATATTGTCTTGCAAATATGGACATTAATTGGCTCTGCTGTGATGCCTTTTACTAAGACTCACAAGGAGCTCACTTGAATACATACATAGCAATATGATCATAAACAAGCATTCTTTTTAAAAACAAGATGTAGAGTATGCTTCATTTCATAATGTGCTCTAATTACAGCTGTATCTCTGATTTTATGCTACAGTCCTTTAATTTTGCAGGAATTAGTTTTCGTTCCCTGGCATATATATATGTGTGTTAGGTATAAGCAGAGCTTCCTTGGTTGCAAGGATAGTGCAAATACAGAAGGCAGTGTGCAAGGATAAAGCTATCAACTCAGTGTCACACACACAGAGAATATAAAGGGTGTAAAAGGTTCTTTATATACAGGATATAGGCACAGTCCAATCTTTTAAGTCAGTTAACAGTCCAATCATCATACACAGTCAAGTGTTCAATAGCATATAAACTAACCAGGATAATCAGGTATCTAAACAGCAACTCTGGAATGTAGGAACATCAATGGAGAGAGATAGCTGCTTTCTGATTTTCTGTTTTATAGCAAACAGGATCCTGGCCTTGGTAATTGCCGTGACTAATCATGGTCTACTTCCATACATGGTAAACCAACTGTTAAGTCTCTTAAAGCAACCCTAACAAGTATTATCATGTCCAGCATGTAAAAGCAAAACAAAGCAATCCCACAAAAGGTTGCCATTAATGAAGCATTAATTATTCTACAAGCATTATAGCCATTTCCAACTTGTAGAATAAATGGGAATTTTTTTGGGGGGGGGCTGGGGGGAAGTATGAAGCCTGAAGATTTTATTTCATCTAAAGTCTTGCTTCTAACTTTTAATGACCCTTCAAGTTCCTCTCCTGCACATCATCTCTTTCCTGCTCTCTCTTTCCACCTTTCTGATGTAAGACAAAAGTACAGATGGGTCTCATAACTCCAACCCAAGAGTGACTTTGTGAATGCCTGGACCACAGAAATGAGAAGCCAAGTCAAATGCTTCTGACTTACAACTTCTCCAGAGGCAAATCTCTGACAAGAGTTATTGGTGGATGCCCCAAACTAACCTTATAGTGATAGCATCAATCAAGCACAAGTTTCCACATTGTAACTGAAGGGAAACAAAAGATTAGGAAAATTCTTTGGGGTGTACTAATGAATAACTCAATGAAAATTTCAAGACATTTTTGCAAGTGGAAAATTCCTAGCCACAATGCAAATTCAGACCCTTAATCAAGGGGAAAAAAGATAAACTCATAAGAGACCATCTTCTGGCACAAAAAGATAGTTCACAAGACTTTGTTTTGTTTAATGTAGTCTAGATAGTTTATAAGTAGTTTGTAGACTGCAACTTTTTCCCACTGCTACATATTTGTTTCCACTTTTTAACTCTCAGTTACAAAGAATGAATCAATGGAGGGTGATTATATTTTAAGTATAAACTCATGGAGACATCAAAATTCTAGATTTACAAGATTGTTCAATAGCAATGTAGAAGTCAATGGAAAGTCATAAGTTTCCTTGCCTTGAAAAATTTAGATCAGCTATTTTCTTCCGACATCGTCGATCCGGAAGACACAAGCTCTTTGTACATGTACTGATTCCCTCTCATTCTTTACTCAGTTTACCTCTTCAAATCATACTTTTCTATAAGGCAAATCACTTGCCTTAATTGCCAATAGTAATGAAATTATTTTTAAAAAATGAACAAGGAAGCAAAAGAAATTAGGAATTTCCTGGAAGGATTGTGTTTGGCAGAATTTATCTCCCCCGAGATACTGAAGTAAATGTAGTTGCCCATTATTCATGGCACCTGAGCCAATACATGACTTCACCCAGCAGTTTCATGTAGATGTTAAATGTTGAGCTCAGAGGCATCTTTGCCAAACAGAGGCCTAGATCTGGACCTCTCCACTCCACTCTAGCAGGAAACAGTCCTTATTCCTAGCCCCCAAGTTAGGACAATGAAAAAAATGACTAATGATATTGAAAGCCGCTGAGAGGTCAAGCAGGACTTGCTATCTCTGTCCTTAGCCTACCAAAGATCATCCACAATCAGAGCCAATGCCATCTCAGTACTATAATCTGACCTGTATCCAACTGAAAAGGGTTCAGATAACCTGTTTCCTCAAAGACATTTGGAGCTGCAAGACTACCACACTTTTAAAAAGAAAATTTGGAGAACTGGAGAAAATCGTCCAGTACCAGTGAGTCTGGCGATGACTTCTTGAGGAGAAGGCAAAACATTACAAGTGGTCAGAACCATCCTCTCCCACTACAAGTGTTTACTATCACGTGGATCCAACTACACTAGATATAAACTCCAAGAAGCCTTGGCCAACCAGGAACAACATGAGTCCAAAACACAAGGACTCAAAGCCTCATTTGATCAAGACTAAGAGTTCAAATTACACCCCAAAAAAACCTAGCAATTGTGTGACTTAATTAATTCCACAGGATCTGCACAGCCAGAACCCAATTCTGGGTAAAACTCAATGACTTCATCCAACTCATCCCTCGAATAGTTCTCAGGGCATCCCTGCAGGGGTCCCTTTGGCCCTTCCTTTTCCAGAGAGACCAAGTCACCCAAACAGGGCTGCTAACTGAATATCTGCAGGCGTGATTAGAACAGAGAAACAGGGGAAGTCAGAGCCACTTCTAACTAACAACATTTATTAAAAGATAAAAAATTCCTAAGCTGCAGCTCCCTTTGTCAGATGGAGCGACTAGACTGTTGTTGGATTTGGAATGAGATGGAGGAAGGGAGGAGAGGACGGGTTGATTGTGGAGATGTCAGTTATATATGGGAACAATTGCAAATATCTTCTCAATTAACAATGTATTTAAAATTCCAACATTGTCTTCCAATTTTTTTTCCAAGACAATGATTAGCAGCCGCCAGTTGCCACTCTGTCCTTTGGAAATAACAGTGAAAAACACCACGACAGCTATAACATTCAAGGCAAATTCTTCTCTCTCTCTCTCTCTCTGTCTGGTGTCCACTGTGCAAGCTGAAGATTATTTCTTCTTTTGACTTGTCACACAGCAGCCACAAGAGACTGATCAATTTCCTTTCAGGACAACCGACCTGCTTCTGTTGCTGCCCAATCTCCAGGTATCCAAAACCTTAGAGCATACAGAGGGTTTCCAGTTATCCATCACTACTCCTGTATTCCAGAGTGGCCTCATCACCTCATCACTATCATTGTCATTGTTGCAATATATATATAGGAGTTGTAACATGATTTAATACTGTCTCCCTAGCAAAGCTGACCAGGAAGAGAACTCCTGGCCTGTTGGCAGTGTATCTGCCTGGGATGCCAGACTTCCAGAGTTCAATTCCCAGTAAAACAAGGATGTGGCTAGCTGAAGAGAACTAATAAGTTTGAAATAGATCTATCCTAGTATTCCATGAATTTAATTATGTGTCAGCACAAAAATAACTAACACAATATATATATATAACTACAGGCCGTCTTCAACGTACAACCACAATTGAGTCCAAAATTTATTTTGCTAAGTGAAACGTTTGTTAAGTAAGTTTTGACCCGTCTTACAGCTTTTCTTGCCCCATCTGTTAAGTGAACCACTGCCCTTTAATTAGCAACCTGGTCCTTAAGGGTATCTGGCTTCCCCATTGACCTTGTGAGAAGATCGCAAAATATGATCACGTGACCCCAGGACACTGCCTCCAACATCAATATGAACCCGTGGTCAAGCATTCCCAATTTTAAATCACATGATCACGGGGATGCTGCAAAGGGCCATAAGTGCGATAAATGGTCATAAGTCACTTTTTCGGTACCATTGAAACTTTGGCCACTAAACAAACTGTTATAAGTCAAGGACGAGATGTATTACCTTGCAGTGTGTGTCTGTCTGTGTGTTTTAAAGGAATTAATTGCCTTTGGATTAAGCAACATCTTTGGAGGGGTGTTCAAAGGATTTGCGGGAAGCACTTCTCTGTCACGGTCTGGAGTGCAAGAAAGCACTGGAGGCAAGACACAGGTATCGGGAGATTCAAGATTTTACAATCAATGAATTAGCTAACGCTATTTTAGAGGAAGTGCATTAACCAAGGGCTTTTGTCCTGCAGATTGCTGGACTCCTCTCAGCTGTCATAGTCATGATTGCTATCTTAGCCGTTGGCTATCTCTTGGAACCATTGCAAACGGTACTGACTTGGGGGCCTAGAGGTTGGGTTGGGTTGTTATGTAGGTTGGGTTGGGTGGGGTTGTGTTGGGATGGGGTGAGGTGAGGTGAGGTGCGTTCTGTGAGTTGGGTTGGTTTGGGTTGTGCGGGTTGGGTTGTTAGGTATGTTGGGTTGGGTTGGGTTGTGTGGGTTGGACTGTTGGGTTGGGTGGGTGGGTTGGATTGTTGAATAGGTTGGGTTGGATGGGTTGAGTTGAGAAGGGTTGAGGTGGGTTGTGTGAGTTGGTTTGGGTTGGTTTGGGTTGTGTGGGTTGGGTTGCTAGGTATGTTGGGTTGAGTTGGGTTGTGTTGGTTGAGTTGAGTTTGGATGGGATGGGGTGAGGTGGGTTATGTGGGTTGCTTGGTAGGTTGGATTGGGTGGGGTGAGTTGGGATGGAATGGGGTGAGGTGGGTTGTGTGGGTTGGGTTGTGTGAGTTGGATTGGGATGGATTGGGATGGATTGAGTTGTTGTGTATGTTGGGTTGTATGGGTTGAGTTGTGATGGGCTGTGATGGGGTGAGATGGATTGTGTGGATTGTGTTGTGTTGTGTTAGGTTCTCTGTGTTGGATTGAATTGAGTTGTGTGGGTTGGGCTGTGTTGGGTTGGGTTGCTATATGTGAAATCCTTTTTTGTAACAGGTAGTCCTCGACAATTGAGTCCAAAATTTCAAGTTGCTAAGTGAGACAGTTGTTAAGTGTGTTTTTGTCCCATTTTATGACTTTTCTTGCCCACAATTGTCAAGTGAATAACTGCAGGTGTTCAGTTAGTAACACAGCTGTTAAGTGAATCGTGCTTCCTGATTGACTTTGTGTGTCAGAAAGTTGCAAAAAGGGATCACATGACCCCGGGACACTGCAACCATCATAAATACATACCAGTTGCCAAGCCTCCAAATTTTGATCTCATGGAGATGCTGCAATGGTTGTTGGAAAAAATGGTCCTAAGTCGCTTTTTTCTGTGCGTTTGTAAGTTTGAACAGCCACTAAATGGATAGTCATAATTTGAGGACTACCTGTATTCTGAGATACTCCTCTCTCTTGTCTCTCTTTGTCTCTCGTATTGTGATTTTCTTCAATGTCTGTCTTTAAATGTGTGCCTTAATCTTTCATCAACAGTCAGTCCTTGCAGCTTTGATTCTTGGCAATTTGAAGGGGATGTTGATGCAATTCAAAGAAATTGGAATTTTGTGGAAAAAGGACAAATGTGACTGTGTAAGTGTGAGCTTTAAATTTTAACCCCAAGTAGTCTGCAAATAACTGATAACAAGTGAACAATTTCTAAGAGCTTTATTCATTTGCAAATGGGCTCCTTGCCAACAAAACCAACCATGTTGATTCGCAAGGAAGCGATCTTTATTACTTTGATTCCAGTTTTTATACACTTGTACAAATAATCCAACCCCCTTGATCCAACCCTCCTACTGATGTCACGCTCTGGCTACTCTAATCTATTCTGCCCCCTTTTGGCTTGGGTTCACAATCTTTGGCAGTTACAACAGTCTAGGATGTCTTTGTTTTAAATTATCACCCATGCCATTCCAATCCTGACATTTAGCTAGGAAAAACAAGTTATGAAACTGAGTCCGGTCCATTCTATTAATTCCTAATATGATTCTTGGAATTCTGAGGACCTAACCATCATGGGTCACATTGACATTCTGACATTCCTCTGATAAACATGTTTTTAAGTCCACAATATAACAACCTTATATAAGCAGTGATTCAAGCGGTTGTTTGGGGACATAATCACTGTAGCCTGGGGTTACATTGGCTAGCATTCAGTTTGATCAAACATTGCTTTCAGAACAATACAAATTATGCCATGTTTTAGCTGGTTCAGGTTATACCGAGAACAAACATGGAGTATCTCATGTCAAGTAATCATTACAGATTGTAAAATCTGTAAGATCTTATTGGAATTTCTTTAAAAAGAATAAGAATCTGATGGTGAAGTGAAAGTGGAAAGTGAGTGCCTGACTTTGACCTTGGATTGCAGCTATGTTGTTAATCTCAGTGAGAAAGAATAATATTTGGAGTTACAAAGAAATGAAATTCCAGGACTTGTTGCTAAGCAAAATATAAAGAGGACAGTTGCAAAAAATAAAAACTGACAATGCAAATATTAAAATGTATGAATGAAATGATAATGACATTTATTGATGGATTTATGGATTTACAGAAAGCTAATTTTAATAAAATACCTCAAAAAAAAGATGAAATGTGTGCACAAAAACCAAAGGAAAAAAATCCAAATAAAGAAAAGACAGATGACTGCAGTATGGACAACAACTACACTAATAAACTAGAAGTAACAGAAAAAAACAACAACAGGTTCCTGGAGAGATGGCTATACTTAAGAAAGAGAAATTAAACTACAAATTAAAAGTCAAATGGAGGTTCAAAGGAAGGCGTAAGGTTCTTAAAAAGAGAGCATCAACCACCCCCATGAACATCATAAGAAGCAAGCAAGAAAAACAAATCTACAAAACAGCTTTAAAGAAACGTAAGATATCAATAGAAAAACTTGAGGAAGTCTGGAAAAAAATGAGAACAGAGGGGTGTATTAGTTCTAGAGATGCAGACAAAAGACAGACACAGATGTGGACATTATGGAAAAAAATTGGACAGATAAATATATTGTAAAATGAAGGACTGAATATGAAATTTAACGTTTTGTTTTATTGAATGATTAAGTATATGAATTAAAATGTTATATAGAATAGAATTTTTAAAAAGCTTTTTGAAATTGAGTAGTGACTTATAATAAATGTTGGATAAAAAAAGAAGATAATGTTTAGATAACAAAATGGGTAAAGTTACATGGAGTAAAATTATAAATTTGATAAATGATAAGTTTATTATGTTTAGACAAGATAAATAGAATTAATTATAAATTTTAAAATGTAGTAGACTGTTTAAGATATACAGAAGAATGTAACTAATGTATAAGATGCAAAGGCTTAATAGAATTAACAAATAATAAAACTGTGACAGAAGTTTTTTTAAAAAAGGGAGTAAGTTGACTTTCTAAAATGCATAGAAGCAAAAATTAATCTTTTACATTTGAGGTAAGAAGAAAAAGGGAAATTAGATGACAGACTGGTGGAGATTTGATATGGAACCAATAAAAGAGAAATATTTAGGATGATTAAAGTTAAATAATAAAATGTAAAAGAATAATATTGAGGTATATTCTAGACTAAGATCAGTAAATCAGGATATGGTTGATGTAACATTTCTATAAATGAAAAAATGATTTTGTACATGATGAGAAATTATTCAAATGTGTAATAGGAGGAAGGGGCAGGTGTTAAATTTTTTTAAGACTATATGATTATATAAGCACTAAGGGAAGATAAATGATAAGGGTATCCAGTTGGCGGATGCTGATTAGAATATGTGATATATTTGCTTGTTATAATACAAATTAAAAAAAATCTCATTAAAAAAAAGGCAATATAATTTAGTTTTACTGTATGTTTTAACAGTGAAAAGCTGCCATTTACCTCCAGTTTCTTATAAGAAATGAACATGTAATATGAAGAGAGATGAAGGAAGTGAGAATTTTTAGCATTCAGAAAAGCATCTGAGTGGGGATAAGATGGTATTCTTCAAATGTCTGAAAAGATATCACAAAAAAGGTCAACACTTACTCTTTGTCCTTCCAAAGTGAAGGATACAGAATAATGGATTTCGGTTACAAAGATAAAATGTTTAAAAAAATCTTTATAACTATGAGATTAGTGTGACAGTAGGGTACTCCTCTTCATTAGATGTGTTGAAGTGGCAGTTAGACCATCTGTCAGAGATATTTTAATTTGTTTTCTTTTCTGAGCTGGGGGTTAGAGTTGATAACTGAAATAGCTCCTTTCAGCTCAATGACTTTATGATGTAGTAACTATCCCTGAATGGCAACTGTTTCAGATAAAGATATTGGGACTGAACAAATGGACAGTCCTTGATTTTTTCCAGAAACTGAAAAAGCAATATAAGAAAGTCAGAGAGTAGAACTATTGCATATAGCAGTTTAATGCAATTATAATTTTAATTATATCTATATTTTGTTCTTTATCAGAGTAAAATCTGTGTATAAATTCATGATTATTGGTGATTAAATGCTTTTCTGAAACGTTCATTTCAAACAGAAAACAAAACAGATTTTATTTCTTTATTTTTTTCTGTTTCTTTGATTATATGATATTATTTTGAGCATTTATAACAATATATCTTTATTTTATACTATCTTATTAGAAGGAATAGGCTTCTACAATTCTCCAGAGTGCATCTCCAGTGAGAAGCTTGGCACTCAAACGAATCAGCCATCAACAGGTACATAGAGGTAAACAACTTCTACATATCATTCAAAAAGCCAAAAAGGAAACAAAAAGACTAAAATGCTTCCTCACTAGCAATCAACATTCAGATGAGCAGAGATTGACACCAAAATTAACACTAGACTAACAATCAAGATGTAAACAATACCCCAATCAAGAGACTACTAGCACAATCAAACAAGCTAATAGTAAACGATAGTCTAATCAAGGGGCCAATAAGATCACTGCCATCAATATTACTAGGATATAAAATGAGAGCAAACCCTTCTGGCACTGATGATGCTACCTAGACTGGTAATGAAATGTCTTCAAGAATTAAGCAACTAAGTTTAGAGAGCACCAAAGATTCCACTGTGGTAATAAATCTCCCATAGTACAATCTACATATGACAGTATGGACCTAGCTCTTTTGCTACTCAGGTTATATGGGAATCTTTTGTTGTTGATTTCCCCTTGGTAGGTGATGTGAAAAGAGCTGGATTTCTCTGGAAAAATCCATACAGCATTAGTTTTATTTCTGGCATAAGCTGACATTAGCATAAGAGTTCATACTGGAGTATACTGTAACATCTTTCACTGTAATAAACAGCAAAAATAATGCAAAGAATTAACATCACAGAATTTTCTGTGATTGCAACCCTGAGTTACAAATATTCTCCTCCATTTACCTGTCATCTGAATTGTAGCATGTAAAAAAGGAAGCAACCAAAATGGTAAGTTGGAGGTATAGGAATGTAAATATTGTAACAGAATTTTGAATCGTTATTGAAAGTATCTAATGAGCCATATCAGGGGA
Organism: Pareas carinatus; assembly: GCA_032468095.1. Lineage (NCBI taxonomy): Eukaryota > Metazoa > Chordata > Lepidosauria > Squamata > Pareidae > Pareas > Pareas carinatus. The sequence goes on from JANHFO010007309.1 coordinate 86,617, forward strand.
AATGAATTCATTAGTACTGCAGTGTTGAACAAGCATAGCATGAAGATACCCTCCCCAAAATCCTTAAAACTGCAAAGTTGTCATAATAAATGAAAAATGAAAAATGATGCTAACCGGAGAGCTTTAAATGGATGGTTTCACTCACATTAATTTAATGCAGCCTAAAAGTTATAGAGAGCCAGTTTTGTGCAGTGGTTCACCAGACCGGAAACTGGCAGACTATGAGTTCTAGTCCCACCATGGGCACAAACCAGCTGGGTGACCTTGTGCCAGTCATTCTCTCCCGGTCCTAGGAAGAAGGCAATGGCAAACCACTTCTGAAAAGCCTTGCCAAGTAAACTTCAGGGACTTGTCCAGGCAGTCTCTAAGAATCGGGCAAGATTAAATGATTAAAAAGGATTAGAAAGATTAAAAAGGAAAGAAAAAGCTTTGTAGACAAGGAGTTTCATTCCTGATCCTGATTCGTTAATGAAGTTAATGCTTTCGAAATATTTTGATCAGCAAATGAGATGTAACTTTATCAATAACTTGGCTTTTGTCTTTTAATAAGGCCCAGCTTTTTACATGTGGGGGAGCATTCTCTGGCCTATGGATTGCAGGCTATTTTCCAGATCCATTTTTGCTGCCCTCTAGCCCTCCAAGGTTATATTACCAAAGCTGGCAACAAATTACATCATATTTTCCACTCTCCTCCCTTTTTTTGTAAAATTAAATGTTAAGTATCACACATTTTATTTTGCTTTAAAAACATGCATACAACAATATAGCATAAATCATGGCATAAATCAGTTATGGTAGTCAAGTGGATATTGGTGCACTGGGTGCCATACCAAAAATCTTGGACAGCACTTAGAAAATCTATGCATTGATCAAATTTCTATCTGTCAGTTATTAAATGCCATGCTGCTTGGATCCGCACATATACTATGCCAATACAATACGACATTCTAAGTTGATGCATATGAAGGGCAATAGGAGCTAATGAACTGGAAAGCTCTGAATTCACACATTTGTGTTTATAGCAATAAAGTAATTTAGTATTTATTTAGTTTCTTTTCAACCATTTCAACCTGCTTTAGATGACCTCAGATTATAGTAGTATGAAGGAGAGAGGGGGGGATGGGGGGGAAGAGCAAGAGAAACAGAGAAAACCTTGCAAGCATACGTTATTTCTGTAACAATATGGCTCATTCACACTCCATCCCTCCCAGACCAAAAAGTTCCAATTTTTGTATCCTTTTCCCCCACATAGGAAAGCTAATGTGGGACCTTACCATTTTGATCACAGCCTCAAATAAATTCTTGTATACAGAGAACGATTGCTATGTATATATATATGCTCAAATATTAAGGGCTTCTTACAATATTGAATATAAACTAGGGTCAGAGACCTTTATCATCAGACAGGTGGTAAGAAAAACAAGAAGAACCATAAAAATCTAAAAATTAAATCATTCAACGATTAGGCAATTAATAGGGTCAATCCTCCCTTCTTCCTTCACCACCACATTCTTCCTCATCGTATTTACAGTATTGAATTAATTTGGACCTTACCAATACTTTTTTGTGAGAAAAAGGGTGCTAGAACTCACATCTTGTTAATATTTTATTTAAAAAAATTATATTTCCTTTCTTAACATAAATTTAATTTATTTAAGGCAAAAAAGGTGCTGGAACTGTGTTTCGGTATGTTCTATGACAAAACGGCCAGTGTATATGGGTATGTACAGTATATGTCTACTGAGGAAAAATCTTTAAAAATTTGATGAAGTGGACTGTAATCCATGAAAAAATATATAGTACAATTAATCTGGTAACCTTTAATATGTCAGAAATGCTGCATGGATTGCACTGAATTTCAGCAGCTTCAAGTACTTTCAGTTTTTTAATTTCTATAAATTAAAGAACCTTTTCTCATTCCTGAACTCTCTTTAGTCCTATTTCCTACTGTAATAGTCTTTCCTCTTCCATTATATATTCCCCCTTTAGTTATTTCATATTCCATGATTTTAAAGAAACAGATGCTGCATATTTTCTAAGATAGAATATCCAAGCAAGAATGATGCTTTTATTGATTAAATCATTTTGGCTGAATAGGCAATTCTTACACAAAAAAGGATTAATGAGTACAGTATTGCCTTTTTTTAGTCAACTGCTATATCTTCTTGAGAGCCAATTTGGTGTGGTGGTTAAGGCATTGAGCTAGAAAACAGGCCACTGTGAGTTCAACTCCTGTCTTAGATACAAAACCAGATCAGTGATCTTTGATCAATCATTTTCACTCAGAGAAGAAGCAAGGGCAAGCCACTTCTGGAATGATTTCCAAAAACTACAGCAACAAGTCCAGGCAGTCACTCAAAATCAACTCTGACTTGAATGCACCAAAAAAATAAAAATATGCAGATATCATCATTATCATCATCAGCATTCATTTTAGCAAGCAGCCATAGCTTTAATTGAACCTGACTAGACAGGTTATGGTGGCCCAGTTGAAAAACAAGGTCCACCTTTTTATTCTTTGTAGTATATTGCAGAGCAATGACAACCATTTTAATATAGCAAGTGTTGTCTCTTTTATTATTAATAACCATAGTTCTAATGAAATATTATTTGCAACAATGGGCAACAATGGTAAAAGCTCTTTTCATTGACTGTGCATGGACTGAATTAAATAAAATGCTGTTAGTAGCAGAACTGAGGACTTTTTAATAGTGCTTAAATTGGATTCAGCATCCATATTTCTGTCCTTTTAGTGCTGAATTAAAAAAGGGAAAAGGAAAAGGCATAGGCACAGCTGAGGTTATTTTTAGAATGTTATAGAGCTCATTTTAAGGGACAATGCACTAAAGCACCACAGAGTGTCACATACTGAATAATAATTACAAACAACCTCATGAAACTTTAACACAGAAACTGCTGCATTATTTAGGACATTAATGTGATTTCTGGAAAAAGTAATTACTAGTTATCTATTGCCAAAGACATCGTTGGCTGTCTAACTCCAGGGGTAGTGTCTGAGCAAGAATTGAAGTCCTGAATATCTGGAACAGAGTCACAATGAATCCCTGTGTTTTACTGTATAATGAAGTTAATCCAATCTTTCAAAAAACAGAAAAGAAAAAAACATGCAAAGGAAAAGCTACTGGAACTACTAACACATTTTATTTCACGTTACTTCTTGAATGGAGGAAAAAAACCTGGAAGGATGGATGGATGGGACAACAGCATCCAGTCTGTTTCTCATATCACCTGAATCATTCTTTGTCACTCAGCATAGCAGACATTAATGGGTCTGCCTTTTTATATAAAGTTCATTGCCAGTTATATGTGGAAACTGTGAACAGTAATTCAGTGCTTCTGTAACTGTTGCCTTAGTGCAAGTGGGTTTTAAGCAGAGTTGAGAAGCCAGCAACCTCGGAGCTAGATCATGTGATCAGAAGTCTCTTTGTTCTAGACTTTTTCCCACAGAAAGCAGTGAGAGGAAAGAGTTTACCCACCGCAGTTGCTTCTCAGTTCATAGATATGGACAACATTTTTTGTTATTCATCCATTAAGAAAATTTAGAGGGCCATCCAACTCACTCATAATAACTCTGGACAGCTTCCAGAAATAAAACCCCAGATGCAAAATCTAACCAACCCTCACCGCTTGTTAACAACAATCAGACAAACCACTTGATGTATCCAATATCATCCTGGGATCTTCAGGCCTCTGACAAAATAATGACTTCAAGGCCTTTAGAAAAGGTATCAAGGTGGCAGCCAGTCTGATCACTGTAGGGATGATGTTCCACAGGGAGGGAGTCATCATGGAGAAGGTTCTTTTTCTTGTCTCATTAGATAGGCCTCCTTAATTTGGGAGCAGGGAGGAACCCATAACTTACCTTGCCTCCCTGTTTTGCTAGGTCAAGTAGATGTAACTGGGGAAAAGATCGTCCTTCAAATAATCTAGACCCGCATCCTTGGCAGGGAAAGAAGGGATGGTTGTAAAATTTTGCCAGTCAGATGAAAATTTCATTCCTCCATGAATCTTCCACACTAATCAAAAAATAAGAAGCAGGGAGCATTGTTTCAAAGAGATTCCAATCGAACCACAGAAGTGGTGGGAGAGTGTGCATGTGTGTGCACACAAAGCACACTTTGTGAAACCGGCACACATGTCCGAAACCAACCCCTCTCCCTCCCTGCTGCCACCGGCACTGCTTCCATCTGTCCACTGAGCCAAAAAGGTTGGAGACTGCTGGTGTGTACTATCATCAGTATAGCATGTAGGAGAAATTGTTTTCTAATGGGAATCAAACCCACTTTTTCACTGATGGATAATTTTTTAAATTAAGGCACCAGACACAGATGAGGCTAACCTAAGAGAGGGTGGGGTTGTAACCCCATTATTAGATATATTTGTGCTAATTGTAATATTCGTATAATCAGTAGAGCAGATTATTTTTTTTATATAGAAAAAGTTTTTATTAGACAACAATAAACAAAATTATGGCTTACAATATGTGGAGTTTTCAGTTATCAAGAAA
>JANHFO010007309.1:98170-108949 GCA_032468095.1 Pareas carinatus
GGAAGGACGGAAGGAAGGAAGGAAGGAAGGAAGGAAGGAGAAGGAGCGAGGGAGGGTATAGTTGAACTTGGAATGGGGGGAGGCACAAAACTGGATGAAAATAAAATGAGGAAAAGAGGTAACTAAAGACGAAACAGAAGTATGAATAGAGACGATTCGTTAGATCTTACCAAAAAAGTTAGCATTCATCAGGCAAGTAATTCCTTTCAAGGCTAATCTTTAGAGATATCCATACTTTTCAGCAGGGAAGTTTATGCTTTTTTTCAAGTTTCTAGTTTCCATCATTTGATAGTTTTCAGAAGGGATAGAATTGTCTGATCATTTCTTTTCAGCCCAACTTCTGTTCTTCTCTGTGAAATGAACCCCTTCCTGTGTTTCAGATAACTACAATAATGTATAAACAACCTCCCACCTTGCCCTTGAAATAACAGTAGGCTAAACATTTGGTCTCTGCCCCTTTCTGGTTACCATTATGCCACATGTCAAGACCATGGTCGATGAAAAGAAAGATTTTGAAAGTGCAACTTCCCAATTACCAAAATATGGCTTGCCTATGAAAAATGTAACCTCCACACTCGTAAAATTAAGATACCCTCAGGAAAGGAACTGAGGTAAACCCAGGTCTCAGAACAAATTTGTTCTGGATAAATTAAGAAAAATTATAATCCAGTTATAAATGATAACGGCCATAGTATAAATTATAAAGTTATATATTGCAAATCAAAATCAGTCTGAGGTAGTGGTTAACACATGGCGATAGAAATTGAGAGAGTGTGAATTCTAGTTCTGCCTGAGGAACAAAATTAGAGGGGGAGACCTTGAGCCAGTCACTCTCTCTCAGCCCTAGGAAAGAGTCAATGGCAAATCTATTCTGAAAAACCAAGAAAACTGCAGGGACTTCCCCAGGCACTCTAAGAATTGAACACAACTGAACAGAAAAAGGAAATCCATGGAGATCTGTGGGGGAAAATGTGTAATCTGAGTGTGGATATACATTTATTAAAAATATTTGCTGGATATTTTTGCATCTAACTGTTATGAACCTGGAGTGTCTGGTTAATGAAGAGAGACAGTCCACTGAGAGCTTTGTCAGAATATTCAGTCAAAGGCATGTATAAATGTGTTTAATCTTTAAATTTTTTAGGTATTAGGGACAGTGGGGTTTGGTTTTAAATTCAGATTTTGAAAGGAAATGTCTTAATATAATTCACAGGCTAATAAACATAAGTAAGAAAAAAGAAAATGAAAAAAAACAAAAAGTACAAGAAAAGAAAAAAAGTTGACAAAAACCATCTTCTAACATAAGAAAATAGATAAAAAAGAAATAACTCGATATTCTTTAGAGCAATGATAATACAAATATATTTCAACCTCCCTCTCTAAAGTTACATCATATTACTTTTCTTTCTATATCTGGATGCCTGTCCACTGACCAATAATTTATATAATAGTGATCCTTCTTCTTTGTAGTCTTAGCACATTGGTTATTCTCTTATTATTTTCAAATTATTTCCAGTTGACATGGATAATGAATTATTATTATTATAGACCATTGTCAAAAATGTACATTTTGTCACCATATATGTATGAATTACTGCTGGTAGAATTCTATAGATACATCTATTCAGAAGTAAGTCTCATTGAGTTCAGATGAGTTTATTCTCCGGTAAATAGATAATCACATGGCATTTAAAAATAATAAATAGTAATAGCACTTAAACTTATACACCACTTCTTTATTTATATCAAATATTTTAAGATTACCTTGAACAAGGATAATAAATGGAAATCAAGCAGCTATTTTTCTGTTTTGAGAGATGATATTGCTTCTTTACAATGAAAACTAATTTCTCCAATATTTAATTTTTTAGCTAAACACTGCCTATATGAGCTTCAGACCCTGAATTAAAGATTAGGTTTCCCTTCAGGTGAGCACTTCCAGACACTTTATCGGGTATATCTTACAACTATACTCTATTTGTTACTGTACAGAGAAACACAATCCTTGCCTTATATGCCCAATGAAAAGCGATTTCTGCAGCATCTTGTCATCATTTCACAAATGATGCTTTGAAGCGGTTTTGGATTCTGAAGTCTGTGAATTGCAGTAGAAGCTTAAGTGCACAACACCGTATTATTTACTCAGATGGGGTTAATTGTTGAATAAAAGAAAGGCCTCTTTCAGTTTACCTTTGTGCTATTTCTCTCATGCTGGATATGGAAGACAGGGAAGTTGATGATAAATATCAAACTAGCTGATTGGGAGCAGGGCCGGCTTTATTTGAAATATTGAACTTAATCCACAATCAGGAAATGTGGCCACTTGTATTACTGCTGCTGAAAGGAGAAAACGTCCTTTTATTGCAGCTTAACTTTGCCATTTTTATTTGTGAACCACTGCAGGTTTAGAGCAAAGTGAGATAAATGCTGAAAGATGATCGAGATTTACCTTTTAACAGGAAAACTGGGCACAATAGAAATCAAGATACTCCTAGAATAAGCGCAGATGGTTCTGCACAGGGGGCTCGTGAAAAGAACAAATCCTAAGAAGTACACATTTTGCACTGAGATAATTACTAACATCTGTACAAAATTTTCTTTCGGGGAAACATTTGTTGAAAGGTGCAGAAATTAGGGAGTCTTACAGCTTGCCAGAAGAAAATTTGAATGAAAGGGGCTTCTGCTCAAAAAACTTTGTTTTCTTCCAATTAACGTTACTGGTATGCTTGGCAGATATTCCATTAGGAGTGTGAAGGACAGGTGGGGTGGGGTGCAAATGTAACAGAAATAATGGAAATAAGATCAATGTTTAGCAGTGTATGACTTCAATAAACAAACCTCTATGTATCATGTCTCAACACACACACAAGAACCCACGTGTACTGAAGGGAAGGAGAGAAAAATAGAAAAGATAAGCCTACAAAATGCTCTTAAGATCTTGACAGATAAATTTCCTGACAGTTAGAACCATTAATCAGTGGAATGACTTGCCTCCAGAAATTGTGGCTGCTCCAACACTGGAGGTTTTTAAGAAGAGATTGGGCAACCATTTGTCTGGAAAGTTATAGGCTTTCCTGCTTGAGTAAGGGGTTGAACTAGAAGACCTCCAAGGTCGCTCTCAATTCTGTCATTCTGCTGCTCGTGCAAAATAATAGAGACATCTATTCAAGTTTCATTGGATCATGAACAAATGTGGGATGCCTGGTGCATAGACATGATAAGTTGTCACAGTCTTATTTAAATTTGTTTTACGCATAATGTACAGCAAGGTAGTTGCTTCAGCAAAATACAGTCCAGACATTGAAGGGGTCTTGAAATAAATACCACTTATTTGCTTTACCTTCTGACACCAATCCGTAGATTCATTCTGAGCAAGAATACGGAGAAAAGGGAAAAGCTGCTCTATCTGAGTAAGGTAATAAGAAGTAAGAGTGAAAGGATTGCAGCTATTGATTTATTATTTTGTTTTATTTAGAGGGGGTACGGAGAGAGAAAATAATTAGATGTCACTATCTTTGATTTACAATTGTCTTCTATTATCCCACTGCTTCTTATAACATTTTTCTCAATGGAAAAATGAAGAGAGGTGAAATGGTTGATTTCTAAGATAAGAAAATAGATAAAAAGAAATAACTTGCGATATTCTTTAAAGCAATGATAACATAAATACCAGTGACAGATAGGAGTTCTCTGGAAGTATCTCAAGAGAGGATAAAACCCATTTATGAATGGCTCAAAGGCAAAACTCAACACCATCTGGACATTTCTCTTGAATGTTCAGACCTTTAGATATCTAATATGTCTAGATATCTAGATATTAGAATTTATATTTAAATTCTAAATATAATGAGTAAATGCAGGCGAGTGGAGTGGCCTTCACTATTTCTCTCACCATCTACTCATGGAAGAGAGTTGTCTAAAACGATAACTTTCTTCATGTAGCTCCTGCTTTCCTCACAGTTTTGAGATTTATGTTCTTTGCTTGTACAATAAATACAGATCAAGTTATGCTATGCTGTGCCATGTGATGTTTGTATTTGGGGAAACAGCCTCTACCATAATGTCTCACACTTGAATCTGACACTCTGGAGGGAAAATATAATCAGGAGCATATTTTGGGGAGGATACAAAATGAATTCCTGGCATTGGAGTTCCTTCACTGTAAAGTTCAATATACTTACAATTTTTTTTTATAAATCAAGTTCCTGCTTGAGAAAAACCTAGAATTTTAATAAATGTAAAGTCCAACCATTCTTGGATGAAATTCATAAAAGCTGCTGATGGCTTTTACTGACCTAATTCAGCTGGCTATATTTCAAGGCCTTTTGAAGAGACAATACTGTTAGATATAGCAGGTTGATTAAGTTGACAACTTAATCATCGAAGGACTGACTTTGTCAAGTTAAAAATAGCTGTTTATGAAGAGTCATGCAATAATTTCATTCTGACTTCTAAGAGATTTCATGCAGGAATGCCTTGCCTTGCCCTAAGGTCTGCTGGGGAAAAAAATGTCAAGAGTTTCCTTAAACCAGGGGTCCCCAACCCCGCCCCCCATCCATGGGCCGGCACCAGGCCACAGCATGCCAGCAACCAAGTCATGCAAACAAGCCAAGTCCCCTTCACAAGATGCAGGCAGCACGCAAAACCCACACTTTCCCCCATGGAACCAGTTCCTGGTGCCCAAAAGGTTGGGGGGCACTGCCTTAAACAACAGCAAGATTCAGACCGTGCTAATTCAGAGGGGTGCTATTGCATAGAGCAAGGGCAACCACAGAAAAAGAACACCCCCAAGGTTCCAGGTGATGACAATATTAATAATGGGAGAGATTATTAATGCCTGGTGTCCCATCTGATTTGAAGCTGTGACCCTGTGGGGCAACAGCAGTCCATCATGGGTAAGCGTTTCGTAGCGGCATGGAGCCTGGATGCACAGTCACCCTCTTTCTTTTGCTCCTGACATGAGTTAATAGGGAAAAGAGCCAAGAAGCAATACAAGGATAAGGATATCTCAATCAAAAAGGGATCACGGGAGAGAAACAAAAAGAGATCAGACCAAAATCCAAGAGGAAGAAGAAGCACTTGAAGCAGAGAAATGTGTGTGCTGAGATTGAATAACAGAGCTAACAGCTGTATCCATTCTCAAGGTACTTTCCAATGTCTTGACAGAGACCATGCCCAAGGCATTTGCCCATTTCCACACCACTACATTTCTGGAACTAGTGAGGGAAGGCAATGAAAGCTGCTGAGGATAAGCCAGTCATTAATTTGGCACCTGTTGTCAGTATTCTCATCTCGAAATACCTGTTGCCGGTCAGGAAGTGATAAAGAGCTGAAAGAGCATTGAAGCAAAGGGGGTCTTGCTTCTCAGAAGAACTTTTGAATCTACTATTACTGGTCCCTGGAGCTCCAGCTGTGCATTTTATTCATCCAAAAGTTTGGGAAGAAGCCAAGATCTATTCATTATCCTTAATCTGAAGAAGCAAATAGCTGCATCTAGTATACTTGGGGGAGGTTTCCAAAATGTGACCAAACTATGAAACAAGTTTTTTTTAAAAAAGTGTTTCTAAATCTTGTAGTCCAAGTGTAAATGTTTGGTAATAATATTGCTGCTGCTGCGATTATTATCACAAAAATAAAATTTGCACTAACTAAACTCAGACTTTGAAGACAAATAAAGCAGATTTCTTTAATCTGAATTTCAATTTGGGCTGCCCATAGCACATTATGTTAAATTGCCTCCGTGCTTGGAAGGGCTATCAAGGGAAACCTAAGTCCTTAATAAACAACCTTATGAGACATATGGGGAAGAGAATATAACTGATGGGAATATGGCAAAAACACATTGCAGAATGTTGCAGTCTTTCAATCATTTTTAACAAAATGTATGAAATAAAAATATTTTTAATAATATAACCATAATTAAGAGCTGTTTTATATACTGAGAGCAAAATAATAACAATCTGGCATAGGGATTCAACTGAGCAGAATCCTCTGTCTGCTATTAAATTCCAATTTAGACAGGAACCACACTATATTGTAGAGTGAAATTGCATTTGTGTACAATAAGTATACAACAAGTGAAGAGAATAGGGTGCTCTGATTATTCTATTTGATACAGCATATATAAAAACAAATCTGGCTTCTATTCCTATTATAGAAGAACTTTCGCCCTCTAATTTTACACACTTTTGGTGCCTTCTTCCAACTGGCTGTTGCCATTAGCCTATTAAATCACAGACTCCTGAGGGCAATCATTCTTTTCCACCTTCCCCCATTACACAATTTGCTGACATCAAAGTACAGTAGTTAAACCAATAGCAACCAGAGGACTAGTAAGGTTTTGCCTGCAAAACCCTATCAAAATAACATTAGCTACCAATATAGAACCCTTTGTATAGTCAGGAGCTTATAGTGGACTACAGAAGGAATAGATCAGACATCCAGCCCTTGGTTTTCAACAGAGACTGAGTGGAACAAGTGGTAAGTTTTAAGTTTCTGGGTGTTATCATAAAAGAGGACCTGACCTGGGGCACTCATATTGCAGCATTGGTTAAAAGAGCCCAGCAGATATTATACTACATGAGACTTTTCAGGAAACAACAACTGAATGAAAAACTGCTGGTGAACTTCTACCGCTGCACCATAGAGAGTGTTTTAACATACTGCACCTGTGTAGGGTTTGTCAATTGCACAGTGCCAGCTAGGACAGCACTCCAGAGGGTCAACCTCATTGGCCAGAGGATCATTGGAGCTTTATAGCTCCTGCTACCTTAAGAAGGTTCAAAACATTCTTAAAGACTCATCTCATCCTGGACACCCTTTTTTTTAACTTTTACCATCTGTCAGATGGTACAGGATAATAAAAATAAGGACAAACAAACTGAAAAGCAGCTTTTATTCCAGTTCAGTAACCATATTGAATTCTACTGCATAGTGTAATATTAATTCAATATCATGGCTTTTCAATTTATTTGTATAAGATGTGAGGGATATGTGTTTTTGTTTTGTTTTATAGTTTTCTATGTATATGTACACTGAAGATGGTATTTAATTTCATTGTATGAGGTGCAATGATAATAAAGGATAAACTAACAAAAAGCTAACATTCACCTCTCAAAAGGTACACACAAAACTACATAAATTTACAGATGATATATACACACCCACCCCAATTATATTTGCATAAAAGTTATTATAAAACAAGGTTGGGATTATTAGCAAAAAGTTGTAACCTTTTGCATAAACTTTGTGATTTTTCATACTTGGTAGGATCCAATCTGGGTCAGTCACTGGGAACAGAGGTTGTCTTCCAAGCTTTCAGACTCAAGCTAAAGCCCATCCTCAGGGAACTTCTACCAGAATGTGTGCTTTGGGGTATTCTATATGTATTTATGTGGTGCCTGGTTGTGTGTGGCCTCTTATTGGTTGATTGGGATGTTGATGGCCAGTTATTAAGTTGTTGGCTGTTGTTTCCTTGTGCTGCCAAGTCCTCAGCTCCTAAGTACCTGTTGTGTCTCAGCCCCCTTCCTCCCTATCTGTCCTACAAAGACACAGGGGCAATCATGCAAGGGATCTGATAGATTGCATTCGAAGTATATCCCACCTTTTAATCATTGCAAACTATCCTTGTAGTCATCATATTCAATCACAGCTTCATGTATTGTTTTTTGTCCTTTCAAATTCTCACTTCAATGTTTTCAGGATCTCAATACTAGGAATTATGCTATAAGTAATATTAGGGTAAATCAATGTGTTAAGCATAAATACGAATGAAATATATAAATGTAATGTAAGGAAATATGGAATTGGAGATGTTGTATGATTTTTGGTTTATTATAAATTTAATGAAAATGTGATAAAAGAAAAAGGGATGAATATCGACTCTGAATCTGAATCTGAAAACTAAATTAATTAAAATTAAATTTAGAGCCAATAAACAAACATAAGGAGATGTATTATATAGTTTAGGAGTGAATTGAATAGAGATTATTAATATATATATATATATATATATATATTATTATGCAAAGGAAAAGTTAAGCTACAACGAGACCGTGTAAAAGAAGAGCTAAGATTACAATGAGTAGGAGGGTTTTTCCTACCAGATTAGTAGCATAATTTCGCTTCTGTTGGCAAGTTGTTATGTTCTGTTTTGTGCTCTGGGAAGTCGGGGCAGGGGGAGGGGGAAGAGGGACAGAGGATAACAGTCACAACTTTACAATCAAAAACATATCCTTATATACATGGCACACAAACACAATCTTGGTCATGATTGCCAACTTGATTTTTTCTGACTACTTCCTATCAGAATAGCAGCTTATATGGCATATAACCACATTGACAGGTCTGGCTAAGACAGCCTTTGCCCAATTTTAACTGAAGTATTAATTCCACCAGTTCCTCCTTATGGTTATACAAGCTTTACTCACTTTCATGATGGATTGCTACAATGAGCTCCACATGACCCTGCCCTTGAAGACCGTCTGGATGCTGCAGTTGGTCTAAAAGTTAACAACATGTATAATTATATGTGGACCATGATATCCTTATGTGACACCACTGCCTCATGAACTCTGGCTTACAGTCGGCTTCCAGGTACAATTCAAGAAACTGATTATCACCTGTAAAGCTCTACATAACACAAAATCAGATTATTTATTTATTTATTTATTATCACAAGGATTCTTTATTTTTTCAAACAAATAACCACACACAAACCATCGACATCACACAGCTGAGCATACGTTTCAAATATCTTTCATCAGTACATATCCAATCTAATCACATTATTTCATAGTTACTCCTAGAAACATATCTAACCATCTATGCAATTTCATTCCCATTTAAATAATATCATATTCTATAACATCCTCAGGGGGAAAAAAAATCTCAATTATATCGATAGTCATTAAATTCCTGTCCTGATTTAGCAGTGAAGCTCCACAGTTGCAAAACTACATTCATTTTAAATGCTTTTATCTATTCATCTATTCAGGTTTTTTCCCCATATCTTCCCTCTTACGTTCTCTTGTTTATCTTCCTACCTGAATCCCCTATAAACCTCCTAAACTATTTAATACTTTCAAATTGTATACAAAGTTCTAAAAAGAAAACAAAGAAGGAGAAGAGAAAAGAAAGAGAGAGAAAAGAAGAAACAAAAAAACCATTATCGTCAATTTCCTAACATTGCTGAATGGGGAAATTTATCAATTTGTTAAATAACTTTTACATTCCTCCTAAACATCTTGAGCCTTCTAGCTAATCAATATTTTTAGAATTATTCAATATAAGTCACTACACCATGGCAAAACTAATCTTTTTCTATTATTCATTAACCAAAATTCAAAACCCTCTATTTTTACATTCATATCAAATCTATTTTCCATATCAAAATTTCTTAAATTACTACTCTTTGCTATGATCAGCATAGTTAACACTCTCTTTTTAAAAAATCCTTTTGTCTTTCTTTGGCAGCTTTTTAAAGTTTAATATAGAATTCCAATCTTTTCACTTTAAATCCCATCAGAGCTTGAGGAATTTGTTGCAGGCCCTCTGTTTCATTCAAATTTATATCCATTTTTTCTGTAACAACTCCTCTTTCTTTTAAGTTTTGTGTAAAGGAATCTCTTTGTTCATCCAATTTTTGATTAGTCTTTTTACATTCAACATCCATTTGTGCACTGCATCTAAGGCTAGAATATATATTTACCAAGTTAATTTTGTTAATTATTTTTTTAATGTTCTGTTAGCTTCTCAGAACAACTCCAGCAAACTGGTGAACATATACATTGATTATATTAAACAAATAATGAATAAGGGTGTGATACTTTTTGCAGAAACATCCCTTCAAATGTAATAAAATTCCTGAATGGACTTGTATAACGTTAATAAGTTGGCTGGGTGACTTTGGGCCAGTCATTCCCTATCAGCTCAATTCACCTCACAGGATTGTCAATGTGGGGCAAATAGAAAGAGGAAGAAATATTAAGTATGTTTTCTGCCTTGAGTTACTTGTAAAAGTAATAAAGGTGGAATAAAAACAAAATAAATTACATAATAAATAACACAAATATGTATTGTTTAAGGGATCATGTTAAAGACTAGTTTATTAACTTTCAAAAGCAAACCATTTTAAATCCTCATATTCTTGATATATCTAAATATTCAAAGAAAACTATGTTTGGATTCTGCTTCATATCCCATGTATTATTTTCCTACGCCACTCAATCTAGAGAGAAGCCTTCCTTTTCATCTAATGACAAGGATCATCCATTAGAGCTCCTGCCGATTGACATTCCCTTCCCTTCTGTCCAAATAATTTCTCCCAGCAAGGGTCGAGATTCTCCAGCCGCTAAGGGGAGCTCTGATAAATATTTTATTAACTTTCTGTAACCATGTACAAAAGAAGTCTTGAGGAACACCGAGATATGAGGAAATTGATGTATTGCTTCAGCTGACAGGGGTTTTTTTGGGGGGTATTTTGCAGACTTTGCTTGGCAAGAAAGAATTCCTTCCTCAGAAGTGGCTGACCAGAAAGGCCCTTGCCAGCTTCTGCAGCTGGCGACCCTTTACTAGTGTCTGTGGAAACATCTTTTTCCATCTCAGCGGTTATAACATGAAAAATATAAATATGGTGAGTGTTGACTGCTTACAGCTCTTAGTCACAAAATATCATATATAGTCATTATTTAATGCAACCAGGATGAACCAGGATGGTGCAGTGGTTAAAAGCAGCACTGCAGGCTATTTCTGCTGACTGCCATCTGCCATTAGCCATCA
>JANHFO010007309.1:117615-127868 GCA_032468095.1 Pareas carinatus
GCAGTTTTCAGCCCACTCGATCTCTCTGCAGCCCTCTGAATCAGGTAAGGAGCGCCCGGGGCCGGGTGTTATTCGGGATCTACTGTGTTTCCCCAAAAGTAAGGCATCCCTCAAAAATAAGACGTAGCCCATCTTTGGGAGCAAAAATTAATATAAGACAGTGTCTTATTTTCAGGGAAACAAGGTAGTAGATGGTAGAAGAAATATTCTTCCTCCTAGAATGGTATAATTTTTACCTATTGCTTAAGTGAACATACATTTTTCCTATTTCCCATGTTTCCATGGAAAAACTAGAACAAGTTTTGTGTTCAGTAGACATTTCTCTCTTCACTTGCCTCAATCTCTCATTGCCAAATGATTGTGTTGCACTGTTTTTGTATGTCCTTCCATATTTTTTGAAATTTGAATTATGGTTGTTCTAATAGTAACTGTTTCAATATGGAAGGGCAAAGAGCTGTTTTGGTTTTTAGAGTTCTCATTTCAAGATCTCTGGTAATGCTTGTGTTATTTATACTTGAGGAAGTAGTGATACGTTCCCTACTAAAGACAGCAAATTTGCTAAAACTAGTATGTGTTTCTAGGGCAACTGGGGTGGAAGGTGGGACACCATTCATTTCTAAATTCATCTTGATTTCTGCTGGTCCCAATTTAGTGGAAGAATTATTGTTTTAGAAGTATTGCTATTCTACTAAACTCCGTTAATGTTCTTTATTTGTTTCTCTTTCTAGCTGTTCCTTTCCCCCCTACTCAGCGGCTAACCCTAAAAGAAGTTTTTGAGGATGGGAAGCCTCGGTTAGAGATCTTAAGAAACCATTTGGTGAAAGAAGGACGCCTGGAAGAGGATGCAGCACTGAAGATAATCAATGATGGAGCCGCCATCTTGAGACATGAGAAGACAATGATTGAAGTCGAAGCTCCAATCACAGGTCAGAAGTCACTTCCTGAGTCAACAGCCTGACTGCTAAAATTGAAAGGCGTTCTAATGTGCCTCGTTCTGATGAAGTATATTTGGTATTAGAAAACTTGGTAAATTTTGGAAGAGAGAAGGTGTTTCCATACCATGAAAACGAAGCGACCTGGTAGAATTCAAGAATTTAGTGCAAAGCTATGTTCCCAGTTGGTTTTGTGACTTTTTTCTTCTTAGTGTGTGATTTTATTTTTGCTATTATTCCTCCCCTAGTTTGTGGTGACATTCATGGACAGTACTTTGACCTGATGAAATTGTTTGAAGTTGGTGGATCACCCAATAACACACGCTACCTCTTCCTGGGAGACTACGTGGACAGAGGCTACTTCAGTATAGAGGTGACAATTCATCTGAGCCTTTGGGGGTTAGCACTTTAAAGTCTGAATTAAGCACTGGGTTTTTTTCTTCTTCTTGTACTCTGCTTTTGGGACTGTTGAAGTCTTCTCTTTTAATTAATCATCTCAGATATAAGCCAGTAAGAACAACAGTGACAAAGTCCTTTGATTGCATTGCAAGAAGTCATGGGTTCAAACAGCCTCATTCCAAATGAAAGTATTTCCTCATTCTCACCCACCCTTCCCCCATTTTGCAGTTACAGATAGGAAATGGTTTTTGCAAATACCAGTGATGGATAAATTAAACCCCAACAGTTTTTTCTACATAGAATAATATGCATAAGTCAAGGTTGACTCAGCCTTCCATCCTTCCAAGGTCTGTAACATGAGGACTCAGATTGTTGAGGGCAATAGGCTAACTCTGTAAACTGCTTAGAGAGGGCTGTAAAGTCTAAGTGCTATTGCTATAAAAGTCACATTTTGATCTAAAGGTTGGGAAAGGTTGGCAAATAAATTTCATTTTTGATGTGTGCCTGTTGTGGCCACAGTAAAAAAAAATGACAATAAAGATTATCTAAATCTAAATCTAAAAAAAATCCTAATAGAATCCAGTGAAAAAAGTTGAACTGTAGATATTTGAAAACCTTTTGTTACCATTTCTAATTTTCAATTATAAGTGCATATTCAAACTTAATTTAACTTGTATGCATATGACGGGGAGAGGCATTTATTCTGGTTTACTGCAGTTCCCCCCTCCCCCGCAACAACAAACCAAAAATGGAAAACTTGTTTGTGTCATTCTTCTCGATGCTTGCAAACAATTGATTCCCTCAGTCTCATCAACACAAAAGGTTTCCATTTCTGGATTATTTTACCATGTCCTATGAAAGGAGAAGCAAATGAGCTGAGTTGTTGTAGCATGCTGCTTCTTCATAATTATTTGGCTTGTGATTGACTAACCTTGAATTTAGAAATTATATAAATATTTTCTCTGCCCTTTTTGCTCCAGGAATCATAATGCTCAAGTGGCCTCATGTAATTCTCGTAGAAGGGGAAGTTGGACCGGAGTGGGGATGGAAGAAAACTTCATTTGTTCACCTTGGTTACTCTGTTACTTGTTTGAATGGAGAAAGTTCTGCTGTTGTTATGAGTTGCTAGTCCAGGAAGGGAAGATTGGTTTTATTACATTGACTCTTACTTGCATCTGAAATAATGAAGCAGAATAATTGTAATATTTTGAAGGTTTTCAATCAATCAGTATTGATTGATTTGATTTCATTGATTTGATTTGTGTGCTCCCATCTCGTCTAGAGGAGAGATCTTAAGGATCTCAGCAGTTTCATTAGAGCTAATGTTCTGCCCTGTGCGCCCAATTGGAGCCTAGGGGGCATCCGGGGTCACGTGGTGCCCTGCCTGGGCCACAGGGCTAGTCCGGGTCAACCCCTGCTAAGGATTTTGCCCCTACCGTGTTTCACGGTGACCTCAGAGCGGGGAGGCGGTCCAGACGGGCCAGAGCCAATGTCCAGCAGGCCCCTTGAGGTGAGGTAGACGGGCGTATGAACCTGCGGGCCAGGTTCTTCTCCAAGAATTCTTGGAGCGCGACCAATTCGGTTTCGGACTGGGCGTAGATGGGGCCCACCAGTAGCGGGGCATCAGGCAGCAAGTCAATGGCACAGTCATATGAGTGATGTGGGGGTAGATGGTCCGCTTCTGTTTCGCTGAAGACGTCGCCAAAATCCCAGATCTTCGGGGGCAGCAAAGGTACGCTTGCGGCTCCGAGCTGGGCGACCTCGTCGGAACGGGTGTGGCGTGCGCATTGGTGTCCAGCGAACACGAGCAGGTGTCGCGGCCAATGGATCATGGGGTCGTGCTGCCGCAGCCAGTCTACTCCCATGACCACGGGGAAGTGCAACCCGGCCGTGATCAGGAATTGGATTGTCCCCACGTGATTGTTCACCTGTATAGTCAACTGGCAGGTTGTCCAGGTGATGGGATCTGCTCGCAGGAGACGCACGTCGATGGTCTCTATGGGTAGTGGGGAGTCCAGGGTTTCCCACACAAAGGTCTCGTTGATAAAACTGATGGTTGCCCCGGAGTCAATGAGGGCGTCGGCCGACAACTCCTGCCCCTGGTCGATCCAATTCAGGTGGGTCTGCAATACCAGATCAGGCGGGAGGCAATCTTCGGGAGGGAGTGATTCTAGGCGCTGTGGAGAAGTCGTCCGGTTGGCGACGCCCCTCAGGCCGGACCATACTCGTTTCCCCCGTGATGTCATTGCCTGGCGCAGCTACCTCACTGTGGCACGTGGGCCATAGGTTCGCCATCACTGCTATATACTAATAACCAATATGAAAATGCCAAGCTAAAATGGCAAAGCTGTGGTTTTTAATTGAATAAGTTCTAGGTCAGTGCTTCAACTGGGCTTCCCATCACTACTGAAGCCCTGGTCCCTCGGGGTTAGGCTAAAAGGTTTGGATCTACTTTACAGATATGGATTAGAGCATTTTTGCCTCATAGAGGCTTTGTATTCTCTCTGTGCACTTCAAATACCACAAAATCAAGAAATTATCAACCTATCCCCCACCAGCCATTTTGCTGGGGACGGGGATGCTTACAGCCTATGGAACAGTCCCCCCTCTCAAACCAACAAAAATAAATAGGGGTTTCAAAAGCCTTATTTTAAATTAAAATACCACGAAGATCCGGCTGAGGAATACTTAAAAGGATCTACATTTCACTGGCTTCGGAAAGAAAATCAATGAATAATACAACATTAGGGCTAATCAGATGATAATCTTTTAGAAGCAAAAATGCAGGTCTTTTTCTATACTCTACAGTTATCAACTGCATGTCTGGATTTTGAAGTCTGTGTATGGTTGCCCTAAACCCTTTGTTTGCTTGCTTGCTTATTGACCATGGTCCACCTTCCAATTAGCTCTGAAAAAAAGGTGTCTTATCTTTTGCTCTCTCCACTACCTTCCCTAACACATGACCCAATTTTAAAGAGATTAGATCTTTAAAAAGAGTGATAAGGAGCTGGTTCCTGTTGTCACCAAAGAATAGAATAGAATAGAATAGAATAGAATAGAATAGAATAGAATAGAATAGAATAGAATAGAATAGAATAGAATAGAATTCTTTATCAGTCAAGTGTGATTGGACATACAAGGAATTTGCCTCCGGTGCATATGCTCTCAATGTACATATAAGCTACAAGTGATAAATTATTATCATAATTATAAAATACATTGTGTGTGTGGACACACAAGAAATTTTTCTATGATGTAAATGCTCAATACTTACATACAGGCTGCAATTGACAAACTGTGGCTACAATCATAATGCTCTAATTGACAAAGAATGGTTACACTCCTACAATGCATTCATTATCATAAAGTACAATCATCATGTCATGTATGTGTTAGTTGCATTTATAATCACAAAGAATATTCATCATGTCATCATGTTATGAGGTACAAACATCATGTCACAAAGCATTTCATCATGTCACATATCAAAACATTTGTGGCAAACCTTGTCACAAAACACATTCATCATGTCCTACATTTTTTTTATAAGATCAAGAGAAGATGACAAAGGCATCCATTTGCTATATTTTCAGAATAGCATTAAGCATTTATTTAGATATTTTATTAGCAGTACATCACATCATTTGTTCAGAAGTCCCAGTTTTCTCCTCCTATATTTCACCACAACAAGCATGTTACCAAGTAGGTTGTCCCAAAGTCATCCCGGAGACTTCCTGAGCAGAAATTGGAGTAGAGCCTTGGTTTCCTTAATTGAGACTGTTGCTCCTGAGGACATGGACAGGATCCTTGGGTAACTTAAGGCAACCACATGTTTATTGGACCCATGCCCCTCCTGGTTGGTACTGGCTTCCCAGGAGGTGACACGAGGCTGGCTCCAGAACATTGTGAATGCTTCTTTGGGGGAGGGTGTCTTATCTGCCACCTTGAAGGAGGCGGTGGTGAGGCCCTTGCTCAAGAAGCCTTCACTGGATCCAGTTCTTTTAAGTAACTATTTGTGGTGAAGGTTGTTGAGAGCGTGGTTGCTCGGCAGTTCCCTCGGTTCCTGAATGAAGCTGTCTATCTGGATCCGTTTCAGTCCGGTTTCAGGTCTGGGTACAGCACCAAAACGGCACTGGTTGTGTTGGTGGATGATCTCTGGAGGGCCCGGAATAGGGGTTGTTCCTCTATCCTGGTCCTATTAGACCTCTCAGCGGCTTTTGATACCATCGACCAGGGTATCATGCTCCACCGGTTGGAAGGGTTGGGAGCGGGAGGCACCATTCTTCGGTAGTTCTCCTCCTACCTCTCTGATCAGTCGCAGTCAGTGTTGGCAGGAGGGCAGAGATCGACACTGTGGTGCCTCACTTGTGGGGTGCCACAGGGGTCAGTTCTCTCGCCCCTTCTGTTTAACATTTATATGAAGCCGCTGGGTGAGATCATCCATGGTTTTGGGGTGGAGTACCATCAGCACATTGATGATATTCAGTTGTCCATCTCCACCCTGGGCCACCTCAACGATGCCGTGGAAGTGATGTCCCAGTGCCTGGAGGCCTTGCAGATCTGGATGGAGCACAACAGACTCAGACTCAATCCCTCCAAGACTGAGTGGCTGTGAATTCCGGCGTCTCGACATAGTCAGCTTAGCCCATCGCTGATTATTGGGGGTGAAATACTGGCCCCCACGGAAAGGGTCCGTAATCTGGGCGTCCTTCTGGATGCATGGCTGTCCTTAGTAGACCTGTGGCAGCCGTCACCAGGGGGGCCTTTTACCAGGTCTGTCTGGTCCGCCAGTTGTGCCCCTTTCTGGATCGGGACACTATGTGCACAGTCACTCAAGCCTTCGTCACTGCCCACCTGGACTACTGTAATGCTCTTTACATGGGGCTCCCCCTGGGATGCATCCGGAGGCTCCAACTGTTCCAGAATGTGGCCACAAGGGGAATTATGGGGGCACGGAGCAGTGCCGATGTGTTCCCTCTCCTGCGCGAACTGCACTGGTTGCCGGTGGGTGCATTTCAAGGTGTTGGTGACTACCTTTAAAGTGCTCCATGGCTTAGAACCCAGATATATACAGGACCGCGTTCTACCAGCCAATATCTCCCACTGACCAGTTCACTCCCATAGAGAGGGCCTCCTCAGGGTGCCATCAGCCAGACAATGCCGGCTGGTGACCCCCAGGGAGAGAGCCTTCTTTGTGGCAGCACCCACTCTCTGGAATGACCTCTCCCCCAACATTCAAACTATTTCCGACCTCCGTGCTTTTCGCTGTGATGTAAAAACACATCTTTTTAACCAGACCGGTTTGGCCTAGTTCACACCTTTCCCCCAGTGAACATTTCTATTTTATATTTTAATTTTAATTTTGATTTTAAATTGGTTTTAATATTGGGTTTGTCTTAAATTTCTCAGCCACCTCAAATATTTCTATTTAAATCGCTTTTAAACTTTTGCAATTTGTATATCTTCTGTTTTATTGGCTGTACACTGCCCTGGGTCCCTTTGAGGAGAAGGGTGGCATATAAATTTGATTAATAAATAAATAAATAAATAAACTACTTGCATTACATTGGCTACAATCAATGTGTGTGCTGGTGGGGGATAGATAAGTGAAGGCAAACAACAACAACACATTTGTGGGCATCACCCACAAATGATACAGCTTACGTACTTTCTTCAGATGTTCTGCCACAAGATACAATTACTTTATTTGTATCTTAAGTACCTTTGAGGTAATGAACTTGCTTTTTCAAACAGGCAACTTGACTGTTTTTTAGCTTCCATTGTTATTTGACACACTTGTACCGGTCCAATCGTTTGTATCTGTAGTGGTATGTGGGGATGATACAGGCCCAGAGACACTGCCTAGGGAATGGTCAGATAAGAAGTAGCATAGCCTGCAGCTGGATAGTGGGCAGGAGAAGAGGCTCAGAAGTGAACATCCCTAATTTTTTGGGTTGTGACGGTGAATTGAACTTTCAGACTTGCAAGATTACTTTACCCTTACAGTGAAGTAGGATTAACTCATCTGGTCATGTTTCCTGTTTTGTCCACTTGGTAAGGCTGATAATATCATGATCTTTAAAATGAATCCTAATGGGGGGGAAAGGGTGGCTGTATCCACAATCTGCAATCAATGACTTTGTCTTAGGATGATATTTAACAGGGCAATACCATCCCTCATCCAAACTTATAATCAAAGCATATTGTATGAAGCTCAGGAAAAAAATGAAGGATCCTGCTAATAGGTGATGTTGTCCAGTCTTGGTCTGGGGTTACTCTCTGGTAAGTCTCTCTGAGATGTTCTGGACTTACCCTTCCACTGAAAATTGTTTATACATGGAATTTAATTCATTACGATACCTGTGAAAACAGCTTTCTTCTAGAAATGAGGGATCCCCCAAGAAATTTTCATAGCACTTGTCATTTCAAATGAATCTCCATTCAGGAGATGCAGTTTCTACACCTGACAGCCAACCTGTAGGACATATCTGCCAATAAGAGCCAGGTTTCTATGAGACCAGGTCAGGCATTCAAAACAAAAGAGATTCTACATTCTATTCAGGTGAGTTTGTTACCACATATTCACATCTGACAAGTAGGAACAGCTATTGGGCCTAATTATTTAGAGTGATCAAAAGAGAAAATCAAAATTTAGCCTGAGGAAAAACCACTGCCCTAGGTCCATGCCGTCCCCCCTTGAATCAAAGCTATCAACTGGAGTTTGAAACTGGGGGGGGGGGCAGCTTAGCCAAAAGGGTTGAGGATTTTCGACTGCATGGATAGAAAAAAGGGACTGGGGAAAGATGAGTTTAATTTATTCATTATTGCTTATAAAGGAGATGGGGCAGGAAACTGCAGCTGGATGAGGGAGGGGATTCGAAGGAGATGACTGATCTTTGGGATACGTCCATTAAATCATTTCTTTGAGTGGCAGGGAACTGGGGCAGGGACTGTGCAGCTGGAACAGAGGGCAAAGTCAGCTCAGACATTTGATTTATAAATAGAAGGAGTACAAAATGGGAAACATGGGTATGATTTTCGCAGCTGGAAGTGGGAGAGCGTGAGCTTCTTGACCTACCTCTCTTCAATCCTCTGACTCTCACAGAAACCATAGGGGTGAAAGTCTCTCCGAAGTTGCTAAGCTGGTGGGGTGTGCAGTGGTGTGTATGTGTGTGTTTTCATTTTTTTAGAGGAGTGAGGTGGACAGCTTGTTCACCTGCTGGTAATTTTTTTTCCCAATGAACTCTCACAGCTCTATTACAAAATTACTCCATAAACTTGCACAACTGGATGCCTGCCAGGAGAATGTCATTATTAATTCTGCTATAGAAAGTGCCAACAGAACTGAAATGCTCTTGGGGAGACATAGCTAAAGACATACAAAAAGCCCCCTAACCCCTAAGAGAATCAGAACGAGCAGAATTCCTCCATATGGATCCCATCTGTGCTCCGGGGCTTTCATTGTTATTATTATTGTTATTTCTTTTACTAAAAATCAGACCAGGCATGACCTAGAATGAGCAGTGCCAGCTCTTTTACCTTTGTGAAAGTGATTGTATGATTTAAATGAAACAGAAGACCTTCTTTCATCAACCACAGTACTAGAAAAATGTGATTATTATGAAATGTGAAAGACTTACAGTATTGCAGGGAGAATACAAAAGCAGAAAAGAAATAGTAATGTTGCGCATCTACAGCTAACAGTTGATAAATGGAATATTAATAGTTTTTAGGATGCCAATCCTACGAGCTTTGATAGAATTACCTCACTGCAGATTAACAGTCTAGAAATAGGGGTATACATTCTTTTTTTTTAACCAATGAATTTTAAAAAAACTGATAAAAATTAATTGAATTCTAATTGAATTTTCCACTTGAAATTTATTTACCTCATTTGGAATTTATTCAAACTAGAACTTCCCTTATAAGTTAGAAAGATTACTAGGAAAAGATACCAAGTAATGAAACAAATAGATTAGAAAGTCAAGCATTATATCAGCGCCACATAGATAAATTTATTTTAGATATTTTAGCCTACCTTCATCATTTTTTAATATAAATAATGTGGTGAACATACCTAATATTCTTTCTTCCTTCCATTTTTCCCATAAACCTACCTTACACGGTAAGTTGGGCTGAGAGACAATGACTGGTCCAAAACCATCCAGTCAGGATTCATTGCTAAGGAAGATCTAGAATTCACATTCTCCCGGTTTCTAGCCTGCATCCTTAACCACTAGACCAAACTGGCTATTTCCATAGGCATAAAAATATTTACCACAACACTCCGCCCCGATCCATTTCCTTATAGGGAAATGGCAAATTAAAATAAATGTCAACAGAATTAAGATATCAACTTGCTTAACTTTGTGCTCATTTTTCTCTCTCTCCTCTATTTTTAACTTAAAATCAGATCATTTTCTCTGCAACTATTTTATACTAACTGGTTCTAACCCTAATCTAACACTCCATTCTTTGTTTTTAAAGATGAACATCAAATCCCAGCCTGGTCATATCGCTGCTGAGTCTCTTTGTAGTTCTGCTTTCATCTGCCTTAAAGAGATCCTGTTCAAGCAAGTTAACAACTCCGTGAATGTTTGTTTGTTTTACAAAAGTCAAATGGCACTCTCGGGATGAAATCAGAATCAAAACTATGACATCAGAAAAAAAGATTTCAACCTTTATCTTCCTGTAATGAGGTTCCAGTAAAGGTTAAAGTCCATACATCTACTACTAACGGGAAAATCTTACTGAAGATACTAGACCACAGGGAAAAAAAGTGTCTGGCCACTCACCCACTACAGCCCAACCAACACAAGCTATGAAAAAGAATAATAATTTTCATCAAAAATATCAGAAATTGTGAATCAGCTGCCCTATCTGCACTTCGCGATTGGTTTAATTCAACACAAGAAAGAATTT